>JAQGAD010000767.1:0-29040 GCA_034696625.1 Isotomurus palustris
GAAATGATGTTTGAAAACTGAAAATATTTGATGGGTATAGAAGGTAGGGAAAGAAATTTTAGGATGACACACTACAGGTAACTTTATCCGTCGTGCATTATGCTAGAAGACAAATAATAAATGGAAATCACGAAGATGAAATCAGCGAAATAGGAATTTTAAGAAAACTCTTAAACTGATTTTGGAATCTGTCTTTAAAAGTAACCAACCTCAAACTGACAGAATGACCAGTTCGTTTAGAAGTTCCAACGAAAAATCTTGTATACTTCAATATTTGGATTTTAAATAAAGAATTCATGACATTCTCTCTGCATTTGCTTACAATCATATTTGTTCAGACAATAACGGTCCACGCTTTGCACACATGCAGCATAGCAAAATATTGTGCTGACAAAAGTCCAAATCCAAAATCCTATTCAGCTTCGGGATCTTGTTTGAATGAATGATTGAATAATTGGTTTTCTTTTTCCAATCAAGAAATTTATTTGCAGTTTTTATGAAATTTAAAACGTGCTCAAATAGAAAATGGTTTTCATTACACGACAGATTGATTTTTCCTTCTCAATTCAAACAAAAATATTATTCGAGAACATCGAATTTGTATGATAATTGATTAGTATTTCCCCTTAATATAAATCTAAATTCGATCCCAAATTGGTCACTTATAATTTCCTGCTAGAGTGTGTTGCAACTGAATCATTAAATCCACGAACACAAACTTTATAATGCATAGAAGCTGCAAGTTTTATTCGATAAGTTTACTTCTTGCTGTAGTCTCAACAGCTTCGGGAATAAAGACTACGGTTTTAAACAATGGGGGACTTACTTTCGAAACCTTCGTACGCGAAGACGAATTTTGCTGCAAGGTTTTTGGGCCAACCCTCGGTTACATTGGATTTGGAATGACAGATCCTAAAAATTCAACCAAATCTGATGTCGTTATCTGTGGAGTCAACGATGAAACTAAAATTGCATATGCCTATGTGAGAGATAATTACTGTGAATAATTTTAAATTGGTAGTTTATTTCATTCTTATTAAATTGCAGGACTACGTAAGAACGCACATGGGTGAACCCAAACTGGACGAAAAGCAACATGTGAGGGTGATTTCAGGAGTGCAAGATAGTACTTCTACTACTGTGGAGTTCTGCAAACCTATGATTACTGGCGATCCTGAGGATGTGGACATGGAGGTAATTTTTCCTAATAACATCAAAATGGGCTTATGAATGGGCCCTATTTTTTAGCATGATGCGTGGAACAAGTAAATACACATGCAGAAATTAATATGTTTTAGCCTGGTGAGCATTCTTTCATTTGGTCTCTTGGTACGACTGATACTCTGGCATACCACGGAAGCAACAAAGGACGTTGGCAAATGGACATATTTGAATAATCATTGTTTATATAATTGTAATATAATTGACAATTTGATGGTTTTACTAAAAACATTTTCTCTCTCTGTTTCTTTAAGCCTAATTATCAAACAACAAACAAGCACTGTTTAACAAACAACAGCGATAACAAGTATTTTATTACAGCACGTTTTTAGGATTTGTAAAATCCTATATTTTATGCTTTAGAATTCCTTTGTACTCCGAATTCAGCAACTTTTCGATCGTTCTTCACCCGTTCCTTGGAAAAATTCTATAAACGAACAATAAAGAATTCTTTGAAATTGTTGATTTAAGATTAAACTTATCACCACTTGATCAAGCGTACCTACTCCAATTCATGACAGGTTTCAATATTCGTCTGAAGAAATGTGTATTGGTCTTAGCAAAGCTCTGTAAATTAAAATTAGCCAAATTGTAAACGAGTAAAATTGCTTTCCATGCTGTGATCATTGTTTTAAAAATTGCATACCCATTTCAAATTATCATAAGCCTCGCTGTTCTTCGAAATAAACTCTGATGGGGGATTCCAATCTTTGTCTTCATATTTCAAACGAGTTACTGTTTGCAACATCTGATGAATATTATAGTAAGGCTTGCCTTCTTTTATTTCATACTCAATTAAGCTAAATCGAAGAAGTTTTCTAAGGCTGCTTTTCAAGTCTTTATCAGTATACTTGTGCGAATCTCTTCTAAAGCTTTTTCCCTGTAATTGTCTACACGATTGATCTTGTTCCTCGATGTGCATAGATTCCCAAAGACCTTGTTTTGTCAACATATGCAATCCCGAGATTTGATACAACCAACTTTCCATGATATCTGTGCTCTTGCCAAACGAAAGTATTTTCAGAAGGAGCACAGGCATAAATTTAAAAGTTGTCTTGGAAGACTCTTCCATAATCAACCGAATTGTTTTGTCAAAAGTAGAAAATGTAGTACTGTCGTAAGAATCTTTCCATGCAACTGGAAAGTTGTTCTTCAAAACATCCAATTTCACTTTTAAACCGTGGAATTCATCTAAGAAAAGAGCGACATCGTAAGCATGAAGTATCTTCATTTTCTTTATATAATTTGCACATTCCAATATGCTCAAAGGAAGATACTGCAACGTGTTGCATAAGACTGATGAGCGTGGGTCTTCATATTCCAACACACTCTCTAATAGAAGATCAGAATCAGTTGGATTTAGGCCTGCCAGTTGTAACAGGCAGTTGTTGCCTTCGAGAATTTGTCGATTTCTTGACGTCACTATTACTGGAATTGGCAAAGATTTATCAAATAGAAAATGAACGGAATCGCAGACAAGTTCCAAGTTGTCAATCACTAATAAAACACTTCTTCCGGTTTCGCTCAGAAATTTAATAAAATTTCCTAGCACGTATTTCATTTTCGTTTTGTCCGTGTAATTTCGCAAGTTGGAATAAACTTTGAGTAGAGAATGAATGGATTCTTGCAATTTGCCTTCAGTTCCGTTCATCCAGATTACGATTGGTCTTTGTTTTTCTTGTATAAACTCCGCAACGTGTTTCCTGACTAAACCAGTCTTCCCTATCCCTCCAAGGCCGCTTACAAGAACAGGTCTACGCTTTTCATAGGTTTTCAATTTGCACATATCTTTTAGCATTTCTAATTCAGATGTCCTTCCAATGAAACGCGTGTTGTCCTCTGGTAAGCCGTGTAACTGGCGAGAATCTGGTACATGAAAGGACACGCTTGTAGTGATCTGACTGCCTGAAAAATAAAATTAAATACACAGATAATATTTGGAAAGCATTTGTTTAAAATTGGTAGACTAGGATTTTACTTATTATCGACAGTTCATACCTGTTTGTTCACAACTGTTCTTTGAATCCTGAATTATCTTTAAAGCAGCTAAATTTCCTCCTATTTGTAAAGCGTGCATGAATTTTAATTCTGAACTCTCATCTCCAGCAAACATTGGTACGATGTCGTTGTACAAATACGTGGCTGCATCGGGATCATGAAGCTTGTGTTGAAGAAAGAAATATTGTGCAGTTGCACGTGACATTGCACTAACGGATTAAATGGTAACGTAAACGTGAGATAAATAAATGACTTACCAGTTTTCTGTGTGCTTGACGAGTTATAATATTGTCTTGCTTAAGCTGATTGCACATCTCAGTATTTACAACAGTGCGTTCTACCAACTCCGATAATTGCGATGTTACGATATTCAAAAGTGTGCAATTTTCAAACTCTCCATTGTCCTGCATGATGGTTTTGGCAGTTTTACCTGAAAATGTTTTATGATAGCTAATTCATCAATTATAATAATTTTTTTGTAAGTAATTTCTTTTCACCTCTCCTCTCTGTGCCTCCTTTCCTTCTTGTAATGTGTGGTTTTTCTGGAACACAAAACAGCAACTCAGCATTAATCTACAACGGAAATTAGATATCTGTCTCTCATGCAACCGATTGTATGTTGGCTGTGTTGTGTGTGTTAAAAATAAGTCTTACCAAATATTAATGGCAGAGGAAGTCAGCTGAATATGTGTAACTGTATAATATCCCACAAGCAAATAAACTCTGCTGAATTTGCACCCATGTATTTAACATGTGTTTAGTTTAGAGTAGCAATTGCCAAATAAGTAATTTCGAACTGCAAGAACTCTCATATAACCCTAACAAATAAATTATAGAATATTATTAGCTAGTTGCAGTTTATCGGGTAACGTGTGTTTCGTGTACCTTAAGTAAAAACCTCAACGTTCAACAAGGGTCCTTATCTATGTGCCGTTGCAAAATAAGTCCTTCAAGTGTTGACCGAAGAATTTATTTAGCTCAGAATATTTGGTGGAGTGAGTGCATAAATATTATACTGAATATCGTTTAGTTGAACATTTATTCACAAAGATAAGTAATCATTTTGCCACTAACCATTATCATTTATGAGAGAGCTGTAGATTAAGTATGAGTGATCGAAAGAATGTATGGTAATGATTATAACTTTGCTGGTGTATTTATTGTGAAGCATTTACAGACAGAGCTACAAACTTGTTGATAACAAACTACCATCTCCTTTTGAATCTGTGAAGTTAGTGAAGTGTAATAAATTAACTCTGAATAATAAATCTGTACAGATTACATAATCATTCAGTTCTTCATAATATTCTCCGTTACAAAAGTGAAAGGTTAAAAGTCAACACAAGTTTACTTAAGTAAGCTTTATCATAGCCCGTTATTCGTAATTGACCAAATATTCACAAGTGTAGTTACACAAATTCAGTCTCAGCGTGAAAAAATGTTGGTGTCTTTCATTTTTAAATTCTGATGCACAATGGCAAAATATCGTTCGGATCAGCTAAAAACATTTCAAACTTCACATTTTGAATCTTCTGTGAACTCAGTTTTGTGCCAGCTCCAATCATGGTACGAAGAATCCCTTAATCCTACAGAAGACAAGTCAAGTTTTCAACAAGTTTTGACATTGTGGGGTCCTCCAGGAGTTGGCAAAACTTCTGTGTGTACAAAATTTATAACTCATGTTCTGCATAAATATCCAAATCTGCAAGTTCTATGGGCAGAAGGTAGAACAATCGAATCACTAGTGTCTTTTCTTGAGCAATATAACTCACATTCTTGTGAGGTGGATCGTTGCTCCTCAGAGATATTCGATCACCATGCGAAGCTACTCGCTGAAAGATTCACAAAATCTGGTCAAAAAGCAATACTGGTAATTCTCCCAGGTCGCGAAAGCCAAGCTTCTAATTTCGTTGTGCGACTAATTCATTACATTGAAAATCCTACACATCTACAAAAATTATGTGTCATTAATTTAGCCCTCAACGAGAAGAAAAGGACTACGGGAGACACAGAGAAGAGAGGTAAGGAGAAACTACGATGAAATAATCTAATGATTATTAACCGAGGAAACTTCACATTGTGTTTGTAGACGCAACTGCCAAAGCCACGTGGAGGGGTTTCGAAGATCTAAATGTTGTAATACAATCTCACCTGGCAGAATTAGTAGATTGCACAGTGGTAAACAAGCAGGTGTGTACTGAGCTTTACTTTCACAGAATTATAACTCGTTCTGTGTTCGATAAACTTGTAAGTTAACAACCAAAAAATTATTATGCTGCATAATTTGTGCTATTAGAGTGTTTTGTACAACCACAAGGAATGTTTCTATTTTTGTAGGTAAATACTTCTAGTAATTCCGATCGTGCCATTTATTTGTATACTGCAATTGCACCAACGCTGGCTGGAGATGAGCGTTTGGAAATATTGTTTAAGGAAGCCTTGAAAGCAAGAGGAAATTTAAAAGCTATCCGTATACTCGAGAAAATGAAAAAAGGACTTAATATTGAATTGAAAAAACCTAAAGCTCTAGATGCTGCAAAATTGATACGACAAATTAATTCCTCCATATCCTCAGAAGATATTGAAGAGTTGTGTAACCTCACCAATTTCAACCCTTTACTCCTGAAAGTTTCCTCGTCATTGATAACTTTCGACTCTCCACTTTTCGGGAACTCTGCTTCAAAATTCATTCGAGAAGTTCAAAAATTGAAGAATAGCGAAAGTGGGTCAGCGACTGGAGAAAATCTAATGTTTCCATTTATCAAATATGCCTGTGACTATCTGGAAAGTAATTACCATCTCGGACAGTACGCTTTGAAAATTTTAAAACTGTCCCCATACCTTAAGACTTGGCTTCCTGTTCACGAATTCCAAAGCTTACGATTTCCAGGAGGAAGTTCAGAAAAACAATTGTCGCCTAACTTGGTGTCTCTGAAGTGGTTGGCTAATTTAGGATTCATTCACTTCACAGAAAATCAAGAATTGTTCCGAGTATCCAACACAGTGAAAGATTACTTTGATGCTTATACCTTAAATGAAGAATCCCCAAATTTTGTTCTTGAAGCGATTTTACTCAACATTCGAAAGACAGAAAATTTCACTGAGAGTGTGATTAACCCCTTTGGAAAGATAATGGAAGCATTGTCTCCTCCACTAATGAATACTTTGGGCAACCATGCTATGGCAATTCTTCGTCAACCTGCTCTTCGGAAGGAAATTGCTAAATCTAAAGGAATTTCTGTCAAATTAATGCTGAAAACAATTAAGCAAGAATTGCAAAAGGAGTCGATAAATCTAGAAAAAAGCCTGGAATTGGATGCTTTTTTGGCAGAAAACAGTTACTTCGAAGGAAAGCACTCGGAAGCTTTCGAAATCTTTCGAAATACTTGCACGTTGGCTCATACAAAATTAAATGCAACAAACCTGACATTTTTAAGAATCGCCGAGACATTTTGTTTCTATTTGGGAATAGAAAATTTGGATAATGAAGCTCAGTTTTTATTCGATCGAATAGTTTTGTGTGAAGAGAAGCATGGAAAACGGGGAATTATTGATGAAGAAGCAATGGCTGCTAGAAAAGTATATTACCGTTCTTGGAAACATAGTGGAAATTTAAAAAATACTGAGAAGGTCACAGAAAATCTAAAGGATTCAATTGAGTTACTACAAACAGTTGACAAGGTCTCCAACTCCCATCCACAACAAGCAGTGGTGAGTAGTTACCTAATAATTTTGCTTAATAACACTTCTGTTTTTCCACTTGATTAATAAATATTTGTTTGCTTTTTAGGAAGAAACAATTGAGACCTCACATAAAAGTTTATCTGCTGTGCAGATAGTTAATATGAAAACTCAACCGAATGGATCATCCCATTTCATTCTGCAGGAATCCGTACTTCGTCAAATACTAGAAGAAGTTGAGGACAGGCACATTTACATAATTTCAATTGCTGGAGCTACAAGACAGGGGAAGTCTTTTCTAATGAATGTAATCCGTCACTACTTGGATGCGGTGGAGAGTGGATCGGATTCTCCTTGGGAAAGTATCGGTCAGTTGGACAAGCTCGAGGGATTCCATATAGAAAACAAGAATATTCGAGACACCATCGGTTTTTGGATGTGGCCAAGGCCTTTCGTATTTAAGCAGAAAAACGGAAAAGAAATTGCTGTACTGCTGATGGACACACAAGGAGTCTTTGACAAATTTACCAGCAAAAAGGAATGGTCAATGATAGTGGGACTCAGTTTATTAACTTCGTCTTGTATCATCTACAACTTGCTCAATAACTTGTTAGAAGACAACTTGGAAATACTCACAAGTTTTGTAGAATTTGGTCAGTTGGCTGTAGAAAAAAAATCAGGAAAAGAAAGCGCAACAAAAAGTGCATTTCACAAGCTACTCTTTCTCATCCGAGACTGGGGATTTCCTAACGATGTTCCTTATGGACAAGAAGGAGGTAACAAGTTCATAGACAATCATTTCAAGATACTCCCACAAATGTCTAAAGAGGCTCAACTAGTAAGACAAACATTAAGAAACGTATTTAAGGAATTGGATTGCTTCCTAATGCCTCACCCTGGGAGTGCAGCTAAGCAAAATGACTTTACAGGATCACTTAGAAATTTAAATCCACAATTTCTGGAAAATTTGAAGAACTTTTTACACACATTATGCAAAACTGATGAATTGGAGCCTTTGGCTATTGCAGGAAAAGAAGTGAGAGGAACTGATCTATTCAGTTATTTCTCGACGTTCACGGAACTTCTAAATAAACAAGAAATACCGAATTCCACGTCGATTTACGATGCGGTTGCAATTGTACAACAATTCGCTGACTCTGCCAAGCGAGAAATAGAAGCCCAGATCAGCAAAGAAGGTTTTCTGAGTGACGTGGAACTAAAAGACAAATATGACTCAATTTCTAAAAAAGTTATGGATCGTTTTAACCAAAAAATGAAAAATAACCCTTCTCAAAGTAACACCGACTATTCGAGGCTCCTCATCCAAATCTTAAAAAGCCAGTTTGCATTCATCACAATAAAAAACCTAAATGGTAAGAGACAACGGATAAATGAAGTGATTGCAACTACAAAGGAGAAATATACGAAGAAAATTGAAGCTGTAGTGAAGAACACAACAAATTCATCAGTAGACATTGAAAAGGTTTTAGTTGCCTGCGAGGCAGTTGTGCTTCAGAGCTCTACATTTGAATCTAAAGACGAAACATTTTTGGGTGAAATTCTGCCGAAACTCTACTCCATGATTCAAGAAACAAATTTGTTTTACAGAGAAAAGTACACACTGAGAATTAAAGACGAAGACTTAGACTATGAATCCCATTTCCAAAATTTACTTCAAGATTATGATGACAACATGAACACCATGATGTCAGACGAAGATTTAATTACTGCAGACCCTGAGAGGCTTGTAGAATTACACAATAATTGTGAAGAAAAGATTCTCAAAGAATTATGCAAAAGAGTTGAATTTAAGGAACAACTCGTTAAGGACACTGCAATCACTGAATTGAAGTCAAAGACATCTCAACGTTTAAAAGCTCGTCTTGTGAAACTCAGAAAATACCAAGATGAGTCCGTATCAAAGGCAATGATACTCATTCAACAAGCTTTAGATAATTACAGCAAGCAATTGAAGGAAAACCTGACAGAGCATCAGTCAGAAACTGAAATAGCAAGTGTCCATCACATGTTGAAATTAGAAGCAAATCAAGTTATGGGCCAGGTCTACAGAATTGTGGGTTCAAGGGAAGCATTAAAAATGAAGGAAACTTTAGACCAGAAGATTGCTGAGTTATATGAAAACAGTGTGTTCCAAGAGAAGCTCAGAAGAGACAACTTAAGTGACAAAAACTGGGAGTTAGAAATAAACGAAGCTGTGCAGAGCTACGAGAAGAAAGTCAAGGCTTACATTGAAAGCCAACCTTATCCAACTGACGACGAATTGGAGAGGTTCATCGAGTCTACACAGGAAACTATCGTTGAAGCTGCTGAAGATTCAGAATGGCTGAGAGATAACAATTTGAAGAGTAAATTACAAATGGAGATAAAAGAACGGCTTCGTTTGTTGCAGAAATCTCTTGTGCAACACCACAAATCTCTCATTAATGAGTCAATTCAGCTCTGCTTTGAAGATACTAAAAGATCCGAGGATTATTATGAAGAGCTTCTTAGAGATAAGTATGATACAATGAAGAGAAATAATTCGTTGTCAATTCATAATCTTAAAAGTGCTCATACTCTCCTTGCGAATGTCTGCGTGGAACAATTTAAGACAAAATGGAGCGCAGTTTTGCCTTACTCTTCGTTTAATCATGTTGTCATTTATCTCGAGTCACATACGGATGAAGTTTTTTTAAATTTATCCAAACAGGTAAAAATGTATACTGTAACGGAGAGGACAGCGATTGAAAAAATAGTTACAGACTGTTTCAAAATATACGCAGACAAAATGAATTCCAATGTTTCGGAAATTCGTGACACCAACAAACTTGAAAATCTACATTATAATGCTAAAAGCATTGTAGAGAAAAGATTTCTTAATCTGACGAGGAACTCCTCAAGTCTTCCAGAATTTGAGACAGCCAAGATGAGTTTGATATCAAAAATTAACCGGAGTTACAGCCAACAACTACACAATTTTCGACAACGCCAGCAAATTTTAGACAATCAAATTGAAGAACTCCTGGAGGAATCCGTAAATATTTACCTAGAAGAATTCAGCCTGAGGAAAGACGAAATTCGGAATAAAAATGAACTGAATTCTGTGCATTTGGAAGTTTTAAAGATTTCGATGACTAACTTGGATGTTAAAATATCCGCAAATGAAATGCTCCAAGAGATTTCAGTGCAAAGACTTCTTACGGAAAGATCCAAGTTGGAGGGTCTCCTTGCTGAACAATTCCAGAAACAACTACAACAGTGGAAGTCAAGACAATCCAAGCTAGAAGAAGAGATTGAAAATGTTTTTGAAAACATTCGGATTGATTATCAAAAAGCCATGAGAGAAACACAGGGGAAGTTCGATTTTACAGATGATTCAAAATTGGAAGCTACACATCAAAGTGTACTAAAAGAAAGCGTCGAGAAAATCAGGGACGCTGTTAAGCCTCTGACCATGGATCCCTCAGCATATCAAGCGCAAGTAGAAAATGATTTAAATAAATTATTCCAAACCATCAGCAGAGAAAACACTTCAAAACGAGAAAATGTAATGGAAAAAATTCATGAAAATGTGCGATTGTTGAAAAAGAAATATCAGATTTTGCAAATTAACAACCCGTCGACGTGGGAGTCAAAAGCTGTTGCTTGTAAAGATCAGATTACCAGTATTTTGAATCATCATAATTTACCGGACGAAGTTCAGAGACAACTTGTGCAAAAGTTAACCCTTGAATTGAAATCTGCTGAAGCTGAAACTGCCACAAAGATGGAACATAACCAAAGATTAAAGACAAAAATCAGCTTTGAGCCGCTGCCGAAAGAAACTCTTTCTACGCGTCATGACGAAGCTCCGCCTTTGTCGAAGTTACAAGAATATTCGACACTTACTTCATCTGTTACTTCAAATAAAGCAATTTTGTCAGAATTTGATGGCGACTTTCCTGTACCTTGCAGTGGCTCTCCAGGAACTTTCAGCCTCCGTCAGGACGCTTCCGGAATACATACTCAAATTTTCAATTCTTCTCAAGGAGCTTCCAGTTCTTTTCAAGGAGCTTCCAGTTCTTCTGGAGGAGCAAGCAAAGTCAAGTCCACCGTTAAAAAAAACATTGTTATTGCAATAGATTTCGGACTTAGCTACTGCCGCACTGCATACTATGATAATAATCAAGTGAAGATTATTCCCTTTAAAAATGGAAAGAATCACATCAGAAGTACAGTTAGATTTGTATCCGCAGATGAGGTCGTTGTTGGCGAGGACGACTTACAACTTCAATTCCACCCAACTCAATCTCATCCAATAATATTTGACACCAAGAGATTGATTGGTCGAACATTCGACCATGAGGAGGTTCAAGATAACCTGAAGTTATGGCCATTCCAAATCACCAGTCACAACAACATCCCCAAAATTGAGATTCATAATCAATCCTTCTCTGCTGAACAAATCCACAGCATAATTATTAAATATCTGAAGGAAAATGCAGAGATGCAATTAGGTTGTGAAGTGAAACAAGCAGTTATCACCGTTCCTGCCTACTTCACTGATAAACAAAAAACATCAACTAAAAATGCTGCACGAACTGCAGGTCTTGAAGTCCTGGAGATCCTCAACGAACCTACAGCTGCTGCTATAGCATACAACTTGCACCTAAAAGACGCTGAACCAAGAAACATTTTTTTGTTTGGTTTTGGTGCAGGAGCACTTGATTTGTCTATTCTTTCTACACATAATGGGAAGTTACAAGTTAAAGGCATCGGTGGAAACAATTATCTCGGAGGAAGAGACATCGACACACTCTTAATAGAATATTGTCTGACGGAATTCAAAAGAATTAACAACATATCACCAGAGACTGCTGAAGATGATTTTGATGAAACGTGTTGTTCAACAATAATCAGTAGGATCAGAAATCACTGCGAAGTTATGAAAATAAGCTTGTCTAGTGATGAAAAGTATGAATTAGTTGTGCCGCATTTGTACAAAGACAAAGATTTGGAGTTAACGCTAACACGGAATGAATTTGAAAACCTAATTGAGCCGATTCTTCAGGAGGCAATCAAAGCTTGTGGAGATCTCCTGATGAGCTCATCATTAACTGTGAAGGATATCAGCGATGTCATTTTGGGTATGATAAGCAGAATTAATTCAAATAATGTATTTATTTGAGATGAGTTTATTTATAATTATTTATAATTGTAGTTGGCGGATGTTCCCGAATTCCAAGGCTTCGAAAACTGCTTAGTGTGTTTTTTGAACGGGGGTATTTGTGTATGACTTTTGATCCAGAGGAGGTGGTCGTTAGAGGAGCAGCTTATCGGGCAGCCATGATAAGAGATGAGGAATGGAGTAATAGTAAACTAGAGAATATTGCTTCTTACGGAGTCTGGGTGGATTTGGATGGAGAAAAATCATCTCTCGTTATCCCGAAGAATACTTTATTGCCTGCGTCTTCAAAACTGGAGTATAGCTTAACTAGTGACTCGCAATCCAAGATGAATATGCGTATTTTCGTAGGGGACAATGTGAAAGCAGATGAAAGTAATGTGGTTGCAAACATACCATTGAGGGAGATTTCGACAGTTGCAGATGGAGAGGAGCAAGTTGAATTAACATTAGAGATGGACAAGGAAGGCTTTCTGAGTGCATTTGTTTTTTATAAATCTACTGGAACCAAAATTGATGTAGAAATTAACTCAAAAAGGAAATAATTGACAGAAGAAGTTAAAATAATTGTTGAGAAACCAAGAGGCTTAATTCTGAATTTCCAAAGTTCGATGGGGATATGAGGATTTTACACACAAAGTGCTTACTCAGTAATTAAATGTTACGTAAGATATTAATTAGTTCATATATTATTATGTAGCTTTGAAATTCACAAAATGTAATTTGATATATTTGAATCAGTTTGAATTATTGAATTAAAATTTATTTGTTTATTAACGCAATTATTATAATAATAATTGCGTTTCTTCGTATAATTTGTTATTCAAAGAATTACATTTGAAAATAAAGCCTGTATAAATAGCCCCAACAACTGGGTTTAAAATGCACCCAATTGAGTTGGAGATTCATTCTTGGAATTCGGATCTGAAGACGTCAGAGCATTTCAAAAGGAGTGATGGAAATAATCAGGGTTTTTCTTAATGCAACCGGAGACTGGAGGGATGCAATGGAATACGGAATCATCGACGACTGATTTAGGCAATAAAAAACATTTCATTGGATTCTTGCATCTAAATGGACTTTGGTATCCGGAAATGGAATTCCATCCTGTTTAAAGTAATTAACATTCTGAATGGCACAGAATTAGTTCATCAACAGCACCGAAGGAGGATAATAAAAATGATTTGATTAAAATTTAAGACTTAATCTTTAATTGTTCCTCATAATGAGAATTCCTACGGAAATATCCACCCTTCTAGGCATAACAAACTCATTAAGTGTCTTTTGGCTAAACGCAATAACGTCTCTCGTCTTTGGTAATCACGGGTTCTTCATCATTATAAAAACTGTGAGTAAACCCAAGAACTCATTGGCTGAGTGTCTGTGGAGTCTTTACAACTTTCCATAAAACGAAACGAGTGAAGAAGTCATCTTGGGCGATGGACGGGTGACGGGGAAGGCGAAGGAAGGGAGACATTTACACGGCCACAGAGGGATTACTCCCGAATTGCGTTGGAGTTATGGGATTAAGTTGATGTGATGGAATTGGAATATTCCAGTTGTGACTCAACCCATATTTCCATCGGAATAACTGGAGAGTAGCAGTCACAGCCTAATACTCCAATATGCAACAATGAATGAATGAAGGAAGGAATTCCCATTTGGACTTTGTCATTTAAGCATCCCCTTCTGAGTCATCATTACCACCGGATTATTCACGGCTAAATGACCCACCCTCTCCATAGCTTAACCTGTTTCTTTCTCCTCCATAAATTCTTCTACAGTTTTCCATTGCAATTTCCTCGAGCTACTAGAATAGAATGGAACAAATATGAAAACCTTCTATGGAACTCTCTAGAATCTAGAATAATAATTGTTATTAATGTCCAACACAATCTTATCATCTTGACGTATCAGAAAAAGCGTCAAAACGATTTTAGCCTCGCTTTCACTGGAAAGTGTGAGTGAAAACTCGTCAGTTTTTTAAAGAATGAAGGTCCGTAGTCCGTTGGGGTTGTCTCTCTCCCTTTGCAGTACAGATGGATGATGTTCACCCACAACTCACCCATCATCCATCTAAACTATATATACGAATATCCTCACACACCCTCGTCCACCTGACACATCATCAATCACTTTGGGCTTCTTCTTTCTTATGGGAGAATCCTCTTCTTCCTCTTCTCCGGTGGAATGAATTCATGCAACTAACTTTTTCTCCCTGAATCCGCATCGCATCGCAGACAGGTGGCTTAGTTGGCAAAAAAATCTTGAAATATCTTTCACTTTTCTCCATTTATTTCCACTGCTGCTTAAGTGAGTGATGCCTCATCCAGTTGGCCTTAAGAATGTTCGTGTTTTGTGATTTTTCTCGTTCAGGTTTGTTCTCAGGCAGTCTGCAATAGGATTTAATAAAGACAAGTCTTTGGAGGAAATTTTGTGCGTTGTTGCGAAATTCGGAGGTAATTTAATATTCTTCCTCGGTGGAATATGAAGGAGATGGGAGAAAGAGAGTGGAGAAGATTTTGATTTGAAAAGCAGAAGAATTCTGCAAGCAGGGAAATGTGTTTCGTAACTCTAACTCTTCACAGAACGGGTTAAGCGGAAATACGAATTATGTAACTCAATTTCGCACTTGAGCATCCACAATTGATTTCTTATTGACTTGAAGGAATGAGATTTGGGGTTTTTGGGTTTAAATGTCTACGAGTCTACGACTTCTTGTGTGAAACTGGTTTAAGTTCAAGTGGGATTTTGGGATGTTATTAAGTAACCTTGTTTATGGGTTACACAATTTCGCTTTCCTGTCAAACGGAGTGGTGAAACTGTGCGTAAAAGTCTCTAAATGGAAGACAGGAACTGAAGAAAGAACGAAGTTGCACAATTTGCACAGACAAGGTTTTTTCTTTTATTTCAACAATCTCCAATCCTTGTCAGGTAACGTAAAACAGAAATTTCAAAATGGCCAAATAGATACCAACAGAATTACTAAACAATTCAAGAAGACACAAAACTTCTAAAGAACTATTCATTTCGTAAAATGAGGTGAGGAAAAGAGCAAAAAACATCTTATCTCTCCTTTCTTTTCTGTAAAAGCGACACTCTCCACACACACACTGTCAACTGTCATTCCCCTTTTTTGGTATTATTATTTCACATGATTTCCATTATCTTCGCTCTCCCCACATGATTTCCTTTGTAATAATGACATGCCTACAAAAACCCACGAAGGAATATGACAACAATAAGTGTGTCTGCATGATGAAACAAACAAATATTAAGAGTCACGTTTTTCATTCAGCTTTTATTGAAGGGATATAACGAGAAGAAGTCTCATAAAAAGAGAAAGTTTAGGAAAGTCATCTGCACGAAATAAATATTGCAGGGGAGTGTGTGTGTGTGTTTTGTGTGTGTGTTTTGTGTGTGTGTGTTTTGTGTGTGTGTTTTGTGTGTGTGGGCGGCTTTCAAGTTTCAACTGAAAATTCCTCTGCTGCTGCTGCTTTGGAAAAAGCCAAATGGCAAATGTACAAGAGGGAAAGAAAGCACAGACACAGTGAATTGGGGGAGGAAGGAAGTTGTGCAATGAATTTTTTACATTTCAATTTGTTTTCTCCGGTGATCTCCTTCGCGTTTGATTCACCAGGGAACATGTACGAGACTAATGAGACTCTTCTACCCAATCTCAGTTTACCGATACACTTTTGACTTTTCTTACCTATGCATTAAGGCTAAGGTATGGAGGGAGGACTTTCCCCAGCATCACACACGGTAATATTGTGCTCTCACATACATTATTTATCAAAGCAATCTGTGGTTCTCACAACACACACACACACACACACACACACACACACACACACGACAAAGATATACACACTCAGGTCACAGCCATATTTTTTCCTATCGGAAGTCTTCTCTAAGAAAAGCACAGGAGACTAGAAGACTAGATAACTAGATAACTAGATACTATATATTGAAAAGGAAATAAAATTCCCAGAATTCAAAACTTCTACAAAAAGTAGACATACTAAATAATTCGTAAAACATTCAAATGCTTTTTGTAAAGGATGAGGAAAAGTTATAAGTGTAATTGTAGATGAAAGACATAAATCCTATTCGAGCATTTATTTGCACCTGCTGCCATGAATAACAATGAAGGATATGTGTGAAAGTGTCGGAAACTAATGATCATCAATGGAGAATGGGTGAAAGTAAATATATACCAGAGTACATAGAAGAAGTAAGAAGCAACCAACCTGAGAGTAATAATTATGATCTCATTTTACAGTGTAAATTTACACCAAATAGCTACACACAGCACAGCTATATAATCTATAATATAAATGGTATGCAGTGTAAAAGACTGGAGAGAGAGAGAGAGCCGCTCTCTTGTAGATTGGAGATGAGATGGACTTCAGCTGGTGTGACTCCAATAATTGTGTGAATAACTCAAAGCCATCGCGTTGTCTACTTTGATGATAATGATAATGTGGAATATGATATTCATGGTGATGTGGAGGCCACAATCCACAACATGTAACGAGTAACCACGCTGTCATTTCCATCAGAAGCAATAAGAATTAAAGGGAAGACTGGGAAATCGAGTGTGTGTGTGTGTTCCATATCGAATGGATCGTCAGTTTGGGTGAAAGATAGCCTAATCAGGAGTCACACCACTTTACACGACACTAAAATATGGAAAGCATCAGGGAGCTAAACAACGCCTGAAGTGATGAAGTTCCCTAGTCTCCCAGCTTTTAGCGGAGACGTGGAAGTGGAAGTACGTACGCTTAACTATAAATTACATTGAGTGGCAGTGGATTCAGTTTGGGTTCATCTCGCGCATGAATACTCTCCTCCACGACAGATCGAACGAAGAATATTGTGCGAAAGAAAAATCATAAATATGTTTTACTTTCTCTCCGCCACTTTCTCCGTCATCCGGAGGTTTTAGGTTTTGGAGAAATTGAAAAATCGTTGGAGGAATGAGAAAGGAACGACGGCGTGTTCTGAATGTTTCTGAATGCTCGCATGTGTTTTACTTTACTAGTTTTGTGTGTCGGAGTGTCTCATGTAGAATTGTTGAATGTACGTACAAGTCTCGTTAAGTTTGGAAATGGGAAATGTGAAACTCGTGTAAAAAGCTGATGGAAGTTTGTAGGCCGATATGAGGAGATCGAGGCTTTCGTCGTATGAAATCCCTTTGATGGTCTTTGAAAGACCACAATTCACTCGTGGCATGTCGTGTGTTGTGTTCACTTTGACCTGAAAGTCTGTGAGAGTGTCCGCAGTCTAAAGTCTAAGTCTCTTTCGCTCTCTTTGAGTCTTTGAGTCTTTGGGACTTGAGAGGAGAGGAGGGAAGGTTGTCCAGCAGGAAGTGAAGTTGCACTGGCTTTATTCCCCATAATCCTTTGATCTCCTAGTGGACACGGAAAACTCCTTTCCTTCAATTCCTCCGTCTTCTTCGTCTTCTTCTTCTTGTGAGGTTTCCCTTTGTGTGTGTGAAGTTGACACCAAACACCAAACAGTATTAAGGAATCAATCCTTCGGTTTTCTTTTCCTGGAGTTGTTACACGTGTATGTTAAGTAAGAGTCCTTATATACTTCTCAAGGCTTTCACCACCAACCGCACGGCCTTTTACTTTTACTTTTACTTTCTGATGGATAAATAACTTTAAGTAATATACTCTAAGTCATCTTTCATCTTAACGTTAACACGTTAAAGATTAAAGATTAACTTCTCTTGGAGTAATTAACACGAGGAATATTAGTGTTAAACTTTACGTTTCTTGGTGGTAGCCTAATTGTATTTTGTGTTTAATATTTAAGACCCCATCTAGGAGTATACTAGAGACGAGAGACTAGCTGTTTGTGTATCATCTCGCTACATTCGTTTTTTGTAGAGTAATCCCCTTGAGCTTTGTACACCATAATCCCCGATTTTTCCTTGACCGAGCCATGAATCATTGTGAAAGAGATGTAATAGCTCAGTGAACCATCACAAGACATTAATCTGAAACATCTTGGGAGAAATACGCGGAGAAAATTCCAAGCAAAAGGAAGGAGGAACTCGGCAGAAGAGAAAGCGAAAGAGATGACCATTTCCACTTGGTTTATGCATTTCGCGTTTCTCACGCACATCTGCTTTTCTCTCAAATTTTATACGCTATTGAATTACATTGAACAAGCTTCCAATTCACATCGTTATCAATTTCCATCATAGAAAACACTCCAGTGGAAACTGGAACCACACAGACACACACACACACATACAGAGTGTATACTCGTATACAAACACACAAGTCAATAATTCCACACACACACAGAGCTCTTCCGCTTTCTCTCTCGCTTTCTCTTTCATCTGGGTGAAAGTAAACAGACAAAGTCTGGAGGACTTCCTCTCTGCCTTCGCACACCAAAAGGTACTTTTGAACATTTGAACATTTGAACATTTGAACATTTGAACATACTCAAGCTTTCCCTACGAATGATACGATGAAAGTGCGGAAGTAGGAAGAGAGCGTGTACACAAGGCAAGGCTTATTAATATCAAATGTTTAGGGACTTCTTTCTGCAAGCCATTTAATTGAACGGGAGGAGAGTTTAGGAGAAGGCTTCCTGCATCTCTCATCCTAATATTATTATTATTATTATAGCGAAGACCTTCATTTACACATCATAACATTCTCCTACTTCGTATCTTCTTCAGTTATATCATAAAAAACATTCACACAGAGATGTGTTGAATTTCCAAGAAAAAGAATTTCATATATTTATTCGTAAAACTTTCTTTTTTACGTTCCTTCCATGCAGATTTTTCATATTCGGTTGGATTTCAAGGGTTCTACTTTACGCACACACTTTCTCGTCACTTCAAGTTTGTTTCTCAAGTTATTGAATGCGTGTTATGCTTGTGCAGGGACAATAAATAAGTTGAGATGCGTTCCTCACGTGTTTGTTGAAGTATAAGTGTAACAGTAGTATTTTTTCTTTTTCTCTCTCGAGTAGTATTTTTTTGTAAAAAGTTTAATACACTTTCTTATATCAGGTATCTGACTGCGTATTATGGATATTAGTTAAAGCACACAGCACAGAGTTAGTTTAAAGAATCAGCTCGTTTCCCATATGGAATTTGTGAAGGAATAAGGAATGCCGTCTTTCTACCCTTTGAAAATGTAAACCCAAGCCCTTCATTAAACATTCTTCCCATCCCTTAATCAATAACACGGCCGTGTAAATACCAATCGAAAAACAATCTCATTAATCTCCGTCGTTGTCTCTCATTAATCAGCTAATCGCTTTGTAAACCAAGTTAAGCCTTGCCTGTGTGTGTGTGTATGTGTGTCTGTGTGTATTCATTCATCGCGTATCTTTACTCATTAAGCTTTCAATTTCCAATCACCCATTCTTCCTTCCTTCCTTCCTTCCACTTCCTTTTCTACTCACAGGAAGTTTGCACATCACTGAATCTTCATTTATTCTCTCCTTATTTTTGTCCCTCCCATTTCGTTCCTTCCCCAAAAAAATCGGATTCATCTCACGCAAAGAAACTTTCGTTTAAGATATTCCTTTAAAGTCTCTCGTGGAACTTTTTTTTACTGCCACACACACACACACAAGCACACACATTTACACACAGGCTAAACCATCTCTTCCACATCCACTTGGACTGCTCTACTTTCTCCGCACACCTGAGATCACTCTTGTTTCCCTCTGGTGAACAACTTTTCACTTCATTTCATTTCCTTACAGTCGTGCAGAAAGAATTTACGCCAAATTCTTCCTTTTGTCTGACGTAAACTACGTGCTCCAGTAATTCCGCTGCATTCCTCACTCAACTTTCCATACAGCTTGGAATTCAAATAAAAGAAAATATGTTTTCTCCTGTGCATACAAAATCACTCCCCCCTCTTTCCTGTGTTATTGTATACACTTTTATAAATGTACGTTCCACGTCAATCGATGCATCCGCAATTTAAACTACCTTTCTTTCTTCTTTCTTTAAACCGAGACGCTTTCCTTCTTCTTCTTCTTCTTCTTCCCCTTTTGAAATGTCACAACCGATTTAATGCATTAAATTAATATTAAACTCTCCTTCCCTTCCTTATTGGATTGTTGCCTCAATAACTTAATTAATAAAGCACCCCACAAGCACAAGCGCAACATGAAATTTATTTAAATCTTTCACATTAAGTAAAACTTTTGGTAACGATGGATGGGAAGTCCTGAAGAACGCAACCCTGTTTACCCGCATGTATAATGTTAACTGTGTACAGATGGTGATGATGATACATACCTCCATATTCTACACTTTCCCTTTGACTTCTACTTAATCTCACCATAACTTTTAATTAAGTCACCAATTCATCTTAATCAGACGCGCTCTCTCTCTCCCTAAGAAACTTTACCTGCATTGACTTTCTCTCGGGAGAAAGTACAAAAGACTTTTGGTATTATGCACCCCATCGTGCGTTAATTTCCAGTGTTTAAATTATTTCTGCAGTCTCAACGATTCAGAGAGTATCATCACGAAAGAATACTCACGAGAGTCACGATGCTCGTGCAGAATGCAACTGAACTTAAGTTACAAACTCCGTGAAGAATTCTGGGCCCGTAGGTTTCGGAAACTTTTAATGAAATTCACCCCTTCGTCCATAAACGGTGGTACACTACGGAGAGACTAAACGTCTGCTTCCTCATCTTCTCTCCTTCTTCTTCTTCTTAAGACAGAAGAAATTCTTTAAAGACTCTTTGGCACTGCGACACTTTACTTTTACTCTTTCACTTTTCTTCTTGTTGGTTGTGTGTAGCAAAGTGAGGCGTGTCGTGTCGTGTTGGACTTGGAGTGTCAAACCTCAAACGACTCCACAGGGGAGACAGAGGAAAGGTGCAGCAAACTTTTTTCATTCACACGGCATCTTCTGCACTTCACAATTGATTATGATAAAATGCATAGCGGTAATTGAATTTTTCCTCCCTGCTTTCTTCACTTAATAAGTCAAGGAAACATTCTTTTCTTTATTGTGGATGGTACCATCACCTTCTGCGTGTTAGCTGGGATAGGTATTTCCAAAATGAAGAAAGTTTCTGAAAGGCTACACGCGACAGAGAGAGAGAGAGAGTGTGTAATCGATACTTTGGAAGTGAAAGCTTCATTTCTCCTTCCTCCAGGTTCGTGAGAAGGATGAGCAAGATTTGTGGCTGTTTATCAGAGAAATTCAATCACCACAGAACGGGTAGGATTGTCTTCTTCTTCCGGGAAATAAGGAAATATGTCATCAATATCTCTCTCAGTGAGTTCTTTCATTTCCGACAGAAATAAGTCATCCCAACAGAACCATACTAGCGACCAGAAACTACCGGCAGCATCAGCTCAGCAGCATCATCATCAGTTACTCCTTCCGCATTTGTCTTTTCTCAAATAATCTCACAGTTCGTGAGTCGTTGAGTCGTTGACAATAATAAAGGATTTGAGTCGTAGTGAATTCTTCACAAAGAATGAGACACTCCACACATCAATATCATCTCCCACGACCTTCCATATTATCTTCCATTGTCTTTAGACTTACGAGGAAAGCTAATAGGAAGTAAAGATCTTTCTATCATTTCTTCTCTCAGCTTAATTGGGACTCAAAGACAACTAATCTTTGAGCATGGCTCTTTTATTACTTCCATTCTTACTTCAAGTTCAAAGGAAATAAATATATCTGCTGGCAATGTCAAATCAGATCTCTACCTTCAGGCTAAAGAGAGCAGAAGCTGGTAAACCATTTGTATAATGTAAAAACCTCATTACACTAAATATTTCTGTGAAACCCAACCGCACCGAATAATACAAACGAAACAGTGGAATCCCAAAGAACGACGTACGCATATATCCTACGCATGATAGTCATCCCTCAATTTTGTAAATTAAATCAGAGGCTAAACGATAAAGTGTGTGTAGGGAGTTATAATACAAAGGGCAGATGAAAAATAGAAAATAGCGTGTGGAGAGTCCGGAGTCAGGAGGAGACTGTTGAGCTCTACAAGTTCATCTCTCTTATGTAAATACACTCCAGTTGATTAATCCTCGACGAGTACGAGTGAATAGGGAAAAGTCGTTGTTCCTTGTTGTTCAATCCTTCTCTCTCTCTCTGTGAGATTTAATTAATCTCTGTGAACTACGAGACTCTCAATTCTGTTTTCTGTGTACTCATCACTTTTCCTGTTTATTTCACATTTAATTAAATTCTTCTTCTCACTCGTTCATACGTACAAATTGACGTAATATATTTATCTAAAACACATGTTTACTTGTTAGTCCATCTTCTAATTGAAAACTGATTGTGAGTTAATTTACCTCTTTCATCAGATATGGAATAACATGAGTTGCAAAATACACAGGTAAAATATTCCGTAAACCATGTAGAAATCTAGATTAATTCTTACATTCTATTTATTCTAGCGTGTTTGTTTGTTATTTAGTAATAAGTAATTCAACGGAACTGCTTAAGCAATTTCCAAGACGTGCAAGCAGTAAGCAGCAACCTTTCCTGTTTCGTGTGTGTTTTGTTTCCTGTTTCCCAATTAGCTGCATTAGATTTTGACATATTTGGTTCGTTAAAAACTTTCTATTGTTCCTATTGTCCAACTATTCATCTTCTTGTATTATCATATCATCCGGAGTTTTAACAAAGAAGCATTGTAAACATTAATACTAGGAAGCAAAATAATAAAATAATGATGGGTCTATGGAGAAACCTGTTCTGCCATGTGTTTTGTAACTTTAACAAATGACTATGGCGATGTGGGATGTGAAACCATATACACACAGAGAGAGAAAGAGAGATCTCCGAGAGAGACGGATCACATTACTTATTATCTACGTTTACATCATCCACAAATTATTCGTAACGACAACACACATCGAAATGTATCAAATGTCTCGATTGGGAAAGAACTTTCTCCAATAACACTTTCTCTGCGTGTGCCACTCATCTGCCTTCCTTTCCTTTCCTTTCGTCTTGTTCTCCCAGAAGAAGAAGGCTCACAAAGTCCCAATAATATTCCTTCTTTCCTTCCTTTCATGTCTTTCTCCACATAAACTTTCTGTCAAATATTATTCCCATACCTGAAAAGGCTTCTCCTACTCCTCCTCCTGAGTGAGGTATCAAATTACACGTGAGTGTCAGCACAAAAGTACTTCTCCGAAGAACTCAAGTATTTTGCTGAGGGGAACAAAGAATTCCAAAGGGAATAATCTTTTCAAAAAGATTTAGGGGGAAAGTTTTCAAGCTAAATTGAAAAAACAAAAGACTCGAAAAGGTAAAAGCAGAAGTTAGGAGTCATCGTGGATAAAAGAAATGGAGGAGGTTTTTTTATAGGCAAGGAAAGTCTCTAGCTCGTGATCGTGATTGTTTCCTATATGTTCATTTACAGTTGAAATATTAAAGAAGAGAGGCATAGCTGAGGATGTCTCATCATCTCATTTGTGTGTTTAAAATTAGGCTGCATTTCACCACAGTTTATGGAGAGTTAGAAGGCTTTCTCTGCGTCTTTGAAATTAGGGCATCACTTGATCTAGAATGTAGAATTGTAGAAGTCTAGATGAATGTTTGTGTGTTCCAATTGACTGTGGCTTATATTTATATTTATAAGCTACGTTGTACGTGCTATGCTATGCTACGCTATTGATTGCAGTTGTCAAAACACTTGGGAACGTGAGGAGAGTCCGAAAGCAGATGCAGAAGCAGATGAAGAACGATGACAGTCAGGAGAGAAGAGCCGAAAAGCGAGGCAGGATGGAAGGACGGGAGGTTTTCGAAATGAAATCTCTTGTGCATTCAAAACCTCTGGAAGTGTCGTTGTTGTCCGTACGTGCGACTGTCGTGGCTTCATTCCTCTGCGAAAGTTTTACCCACTCTTTTGACGCATCCAGGTTATTGCACATTCTCGTGTGGAATTTAAAACAGCCTTTATTAGTTGTTGGTTGTCGCTGCACTGGGTCGGTTGTGTTGTGAATTACTTACACAACTTTTAACTTTTAAGTTTTAAGTAGCTGCTGCTGCACTACACTTTTTTAAGCAATAAAAATTTTTTACCAATGGTAAATTAACTGCAAAACATTCTTCCACATATTTCAAATAGCTCAAGTTAAAAAATTTGAAGATAAGAAATTTACTGCGGATGACTATTAACCCCGAGGAAGGAGGAGAGAGTCCACGGTGAAAATTAATTTTTCAAAAAAATCCAATGTCATTCCTTTATAGGAAATAAGATAGAGAATATAAGGGGGGAGTTGAGGCATAAAACATTCGTCCATCAATTGGGAATAATTCCAGTTCGAAGTTGAATGCCCAGAAGTGTAACAAATGGAATAAATGTGCATCCTCCGGAATGATGAGATACTTTGTAGGTTTATACGTGAAGGAATGAGGATGGGATGATGATAGTTTCCTTTTGGGTGAGTCATTCTTGAAGGGATCATTAAGTAATGAAATGCATCTGACTTGGATTACGATTTTTATTTTACTGTTGGGTAGTCTTCTAGCAGATGATGGTGATTGTTGTCCCTGAAGAATTGGCTCGCAGAATCACAGGATTGTGTTTATTGCTCTCAGCATCTCCTGCTACTACACATACACGATTTCTTGTCGATTCGAAATAGGAAGGAATGAGGAACTCATCGTTGTTTCTTTCAAACAAGGAATCCCATTGTGATGGATTATAGCACCCAATTTCATTACAATAAGTAGTCCGCAACCCACAAGTTGATCTCCGAGAGTCAAGTGCACTGGAAGCAAAAGGAGGAGGTGGAGGAGGGGAAGCGATGATAATCTGTACTCTGTAGCACACAGGGAAAGTCTGTTCTTAAAAGGGGAAATGCCTATACACATGCATATTACATTACATCCTACAACAAAGCCAATAAATATGCTCTACACGTGTATCTCTTGAAAATGGATATATAGACTTCTGCTGCTCCGATGTGAAAGCTAGGGAGAAAATTCAGAGTAACCTGTTTGTTGCTCTTTTATTTACCATTAAACATTTTCATTATATTTCCCCCAACATTCCGAGGGATTATGTTCCAGACTTGCAGACCATCAAGAAGGGTTCGGGTTTTATTTCATTGCACTCACGTACTCACTCAGTCAAAGACTTGTGCTTGGGCTTGTAGTAAGCCATACGCTTCTCCTCGGTGTATTTCCATCTGCGTCATAAAAAGAATACGGGAACTTTTTCCCTTTCCCCGTTTCTCTTTACTCTGCACGTCTCACCGGATTTTAAAAAGCTCATCCCACTTAATTTATGGGTTGATTGTTTCGATCATTTTAAATATTTAAATATTATTCGGCTACCACCACCACCACCACCACCACCAGCACACCAGCAGTCCAGTATGTGTTCGTTATTCAATGGGAAGCTCATTTCAAGGTTCTCATTTCACAAATATTTCATGCAGGATACAATTTACAAGGGAAACTACAGCACACAGGAGCAGGAAGGGTGTGGGTAGTAAAGTTATCTCATCATTTTGAAATATGACTTCAATATCTCTGCTGTCATTTGAGCAAATGCATTCGTAGAAAATTTACAACAGTCGCAACTGTTCATTTGTCTGCATACAACAACACTAAGAACAGTCCATGCAAATATAAGGGAAAGACAATTTCCTTGACAGAAATGGAGAGAGAGAGAGAGAGGAAACTTCATTTCATTCCTTGGGTTTCCAATCCTCAAGATATTTCGTATTTCGAGTATTCTTCCCTTTTTCCTTTTGTGCAATGCAATGCAAGTCTGACTGTGTGTCTCTGAGTGAGTCTGCAACTCCTCGAGGATCTTTCGGGAAGTGAAAAGGCACTTTCGCCACTTTCGCGTCCTTCCCAGAATTTGGAATTGAGATGGTGGTGTCACTTTGCAAATTTAAATTGCATCCTTCGGGCTTCCCACACAACAAAACAACACACGGCAGAGGATGCATTGGGAAGATAATTATGTTTGCAGGTTTGAGTGTCCTTCTACTCACACAAACCAACCTGTGATAGTTCAACTACAAAGGTAAATTAAGAGTTAGCTCAAAGGAAACTAAGGAACACATTTGATTCCTCGATCGTGAAAGCCACACTCTCCCACACACGGAAATAAGAGTGTGTGTAGACAAATAGAAATGTATTTGCTGCTGTTGGCTGCTGTGCTTCCTTCTGTTCACACCAAAACTTTCCTTTTGTTTCCTTCGAGCGCATCGCGGAAATAATTTCCATTTCCTGATAAAATACACAAGAGAATATATATATACACTATACACGCTAAGTTCTAAATGGGAAATACTTAAAAGTTTATTCACACTCGGTCACTTAAACTCGGTCGGTTCTATGGGGAGAAGTTTTGAATGTGTAAAGAGCGTGTGTGCAGATATACTTGAGGATAGTCGGATCTCATCTCTCAGAAATTAATTAACTTCCAAGGTTATCCAAATTCGTTTAGATCACACAACAAGTCTAATCCAAATTAAACCGGAGATATGTGAATAGAACAGATAGAAATACAATCTTCTTCATCTCCTTTGTTGTAAATGACAGCCTCGCTTGATTATCTCACACAAAACAAGAAGACACGCGGATATTATAATAAACACACACACACACACACACCCAGTAAATGTATTCCACAGATGAGAAACAATGAACATTCACATTCGTTATTATAATAATCATAAATTTTCTAGAGATTCTTCTCTCACTCACTGAATTTCAAGCGTATTCAACATTAGTAACATTATACATGAATTTCGAAATTGGAATCTGCACGTAAAGAAATGAATTTGAGCGATCATTAATCATAGACATCGTGTAGAAAATTGCAATGCTGCTGCAGAGGAAAGAGTTTGCAGAAAAGTTGTGAAATTTTATTATTTGTTGTTGCTACTGTCTGTGGTCTAAAGTTGGAATTTTTAGAAAATTTAAAATTACACATTGAATTAGATACACCTCCTCACTGATGCCATTACAAAAAACCAATACTAATGTTTCCGGATCCGTATTGATCTCAATATTACAAACCAAATCAATAGTAAAACAAACTGTTGGAAGAAAGTACGAAGTTCAATCGTAGTCATCGGATTGATGTAAACTACTCACACACTCAACATTAACATTGTGTAACTCACCCTGAATGCCACAAGAATGAAGATGAAGAAGAAGAAGGATCGAAAGAGAGAGTGTGTGTGTGTGTGTAATGTGGAAGATGCGATCCGTGAAGGGAAGGAACACGAATTTGGGGAAGGGAAACAAGGAAATCGTTTCACACTTTCTCCCATCCATCTTTCCACTTGCCTTGCTGTGAGGAGAGTCTCATTACAATGCATAATCCGTCTCTTGGTCTCATGTGTCATGTGTGTGTGTGTGTCCTTTCGTAGTCCCACAATTCCACCACACACGACACTCCGAAAACTCCGAATAGTTACTTCCTCCGAATAACAATAACACACACACACACGGAGAGAGAGAGTTCTTCGATTCATTAATTTCATATTAAACAGCAGACCTGTCCAATCCGTCTCCTTCAGTGATACACATGTGTCACACTGCCTGCCTCTTTCTGTCTGCTTCAATCTCAATCTTAAATGCATTTCCAACCTTCCAACTCGCCTGCCCTCAAAGCCTCAAACACAAATCAAATACCATTCCACTCAATCTACCTCATCCTTTCGTACACCTTTGACCCGTCAATCATCTCATATTTCTAATCGCGAAAGAGCAGTGAAAGAAAAGACTCGAAGACACGAAATCTCTCACAAGGAAAGCTTTTGTGCTGTGTGTGTCTTTACATCAAAATCAAACTGTGAATGGTTTGGTTTTTTGTGTGATCTGCTGTGAATGGTTTGAAGTATTGAAGTTTGAGTCAGTGTGTCTTATCTGCCTTGGCCTTTAGCAGGAGTGTAGTAGGCGTACACATACACACACACACGCAGAGAGATCATTTGGATTTGGACTTGGAGAAATGTTTTTTGTCCTTTAATTCTGAAGATGAATGCGGACTCACGTAAGGTGAAGGAGACTAAAGATTGAAAGGGAGAGAGAGAGAGAGTTGTGTGATTAAGGATCCCCGTTTGGTCTTGGTGATCACATCTGTGGAGAGATGAGATGAGATGAGAAGAGTGCACAGAAGCAATCCGAATTTTACCCGACCCTCGATGAATCTCCTGCCTTTTTCCCACCCGCACTTTTAGGAGAAAACCCAGTTACTCCGAATCTCCCTTCGAGGAAAGTGCTACGCTCTTATTCAGTCTTCAATCTTCAGGGAGATATCTCTTACGCTTTCTTGTTTCCACTTACAACTTAAGTGAAAGTTTGGAGTACCCGATAAATCAATTCTGAGAAATATTCAAGTGTTTTTGTTTCGGTATAAAGACGAGTTTGTTCGGAACTTCTATTACTGCTAACTGAAGCTAATGAATTGTTTTGTGAGATTGTAGAATCTACAAACATTTTACCAATAAAATAGATTTTTCTAGGAATTGATAGATTCAAGAATCCTTCTCTTTGTGCGTCAATTAAGCTCTGGCTTTATTGTGAATTTAATTAATTAATTACGTAGTAATTAAGTTTCGTCTCACGAGTGGAAAGTGGGAAGATTATATTAAGGTGAGCTTTCTCCCTGTCGATTTAATTCGGGGAGTCCAGGTTTCATTTGGAAGTTTTGTAAGTGTGCCATTGCCATTAAAATGATATACTGAGGAGGAAATTAAATCGAACTGGGAAGGAAGAAGAGTTTTCTTGTGTGTGGAACGTGGGAATTCTTATTGGGAGGATATTATTGAAGTTTTGTGCTGTAATTGAATAAGAAACGGTAAGCCAAGACGCCAAGAGGATGGGGAGCAGATGGCCGGCTGTGTTTAATTTGTGGGTGGATGTGCTGGTGCTTCGTGAGAATGTTAAGTGAAAGTGTATCAGTAAAAGTGTTTTGTGAAGACGAGGTTTCTTTTAACTGGAGCG
>JAQGAD010000768.1:0-28969 GCA_034696625.1 Isotomurus palustris
AATCTCTATTTCTTCACTATCTTTATTTATAATAATACAAATATTATAAAACCAGTTTTGGCCGGAACAGCTAAAAACTTGGAACTGTGTATGATTGTCCATGATATCATCGTCAGTTTTCGATTAACTCCCCAGTCCGAAGGTCTTTAAAGTTTGAAGGGAGGAAAACATTCCTAAAGTGGAAAACCCCGTTGAAACATTGGAAATAGTGGAATTTCTGAAGGGGAGTTAAAACGGAGAAAGTCATAAGCACACACAAGCACACAATCTCACAAAAACTATATTGTGTGTAATGGTGAAAGTGTGACGGAGGGATACGGACACACGCACACATAATATGATTGTTGACTTGGGAAGACGACGACGACGATACTTGGAAGTCGCACTTATGGAAAGTGAAGGTCGAACGGAGCCAGAGTTTGGGGTTAATGTCGGGAATGACCGGAGGTAGTGGTTAACGGAGTTGTAGAGAAAAACTTCTTACAAAATTACGAATAAGTGTGTTTTGATACTTTTGCTTAGCTGAATTTCTAGTCAGCAAGCAATGATTATGAAGAAAAGTGACAAGCTGAGGACAAGTGAATATCATTTTTACCTTTCAAAGAAAAAAAACATTTACCTCTTTGCAGAAGTGAATTATATATAAATATCTAACAAGTACACACACGTGCGTATTTTCTTCTTGTTGCTGTTGACTTTTTATATAAATAGATATCTTATAAATGTAACTACACACACACACTGTTGAATGTGATTACTACGAGAGAAACTAAAAGAGAAAATAAGGCAGGGTGCACATGTATTTTTATCAACGGGACTTATTGTAATAATATTCGTTCATTAATGACGTGTGAGGGTTTAATAGATGTCTTTAATTGAGTGGTACAAATGCCATCCGGAAAACAAAGTCTTGTCTAACGCTGCTTAGTTTAAGTAGTAATATAATTTATACAACACAGTCGTACATAATTAATACAAGGGAAAGAGTTTATATAGACATTTAGAAATAACGTTAACGAAAATATACCTGCGATGGGGTCGAAAGCCAGTACTGAACAAAGGCCAAGAACTTTCTCCAACTCTGAAGGTGCCACTCACAATCATAATCACGCGTCGTCGACAAGCGTCGGGACACCGTTAGCTCGTGGAGCCTCCAATCCCTTCGCTTCGAATGGTAGAATTTACAACTTATTAAACTCTGGCTTGTAAAATAATATGAGATTAATTATGATTTATGTACTTGGCTAACAGGAGGGGATGGGGCTGCCCGAGGTCAAGTCCGGGCTCGATCTTATTCTTCATCTGCCATGCATAATTCGAGTCATTCGTCAGCTTCGGGTATTTTAGAACTGAGTGGACGGATCAATTCTTTCGCTTCTGGATTTTGGCCCGTCTCTGGTAAGTTCATTTTTCTACTTGGAACATGAAAGTACATGAAGTCAAGATGTAATTTGATACATGACGGAAAGACGGGACCTGCTGCCGTCTCATGTGTCAAAGTAATTATGCTCGTGAACATGAAACTCGATCTGTGTTAATTGTCTGTACATTTGTGTAGGTATTAGATGTCCTATCTGTAATAAAACTCTACTACCGGATGACATAGAAATCCACCTCGTAATGTGCTTGACGCGACCACGGATCAACTACAACGGTTAGAGCAATTTCGGTTGTTTATGTCATTCTCAAGGTTGTTGCTGCAGTGTCAGAATAAGATAGTGATCTCTATGAAACTTGTTACAAAGTAGAGTATATAATAACATAGATATTCAGATCGCATTTCATCGTTCGTGGTCAGATAAATACTGTGTACAACTGTACATTTCAGTGCTTCAGATTTGTAGCTTTGCCTTGTGTGAAGTTTTATCAAATATATTTGCATGATCGATGGGTGAAAGAGTGAGATCGTAGGTTGATAGTTTTGTATGTCTGAGTTCAAGCGAATCGGTGAATTCATTGAATAATTGATTTTAGAGCTCATGACTTGGAAAATGGGAAATAGAAGGCCGCTGCTGCGAGAACCTTGAAACTTTATTGCTTTCACTATATACTGTATTTTGTCGATCGATTGGAAATAAACTTGGAGTTAAATGTATTTTTTGATGACTTTGCAGAGGACGTGCTAATAGAATCCAAAGATGAAGAATGTGTGATTTGTCTCGAAGAAATGGAAGCTGGTCAAGTGATCGCGCGACTTCCATGCCTTTGCGTTTATCATAAAGATTGTATCGATAAGTGGTTTCAAGTCAATCGCTCATGTCCGGAGCACCCAAATAACTAATATTGTGTAACAGAATATTATAAAAGATGTCAATTGTTTGTTTACGTAATAAAACTTAATTGCCATTTATAAATTCTGTCGATCGTTTTCAGAGCCGAGCACATCAATTATCCAAATCTAATTTCAATTGTCGGTGGATGCATTGCAGAGCATCATGGGTTAGTTCTTTGGTTGCTGAATGAAACAGACGGGTATGAACGGGTTGTTAAATCTAATCAAACAGAATTCATATGAAGGATTGCGCAATAATACCCCCTAAGCTTTCGTTGAGCAAAGTTAATTTTGCTGTTGTAAATACCACAACAAATAAATCCAATGAAACATCACCACAAACAAACGAAATTTCACTTTGCCTGTTTAGAAGTTCGTACATTGAAAGAAATAGTGTGGATGCCACTAGCCAAATCAATACTTCACATCTGCCATATTTTTGGTAGGACAATTGTTCGTAAAATACATTAAGATTCTAACCAAATACCAAATCCATTCGGCATGGAAGATCAAACCCAGTTTGTAAATGGACGATATGCATGGGAATATGGATGGTTAATGATGAAAATATGAAATAAATTATAAATCTGTGATGAGTGATATATTTTAATCAAATAACGAGTGCAGTGACACAGATTCGTTTCTGTATGTTGTGCCCATTATAATATTAAACTGGTATTGAGACCGATTCAAATGTAGACAAGTGATCTACAAGTTTTGTATTACTTTAACTTATCATGCAACTTCTTACTGCAACCTTTATAAATTCATCTTTGGGTTTAGTACCCAGAGTTTAGACATTTTAAAAGTTTGCATTCAAGTTGTTTCCAATAATTACAATTTTTTAATAATCTATTTCTCTATATCGTGAACTTTCTCATAAATGTAACGATGAATATATATTATGAGATCTAACCGTAGACTTAGTAATAATTATTCGCAGCATAATAATGTAGTAGTACTTGAATCGCATAACTTGTTCAACTACATACACAAGAAATGTACATGAGCTCTGTAATAACGAATTAAAAGCATCACCACAGGAATAGGTCGTCTTGTTACTTAATGATGATAAATAGATAATTTAAACAGGTAACAATAATACTCATTCTTTGAGACATCACGATTTCATTTGTCACATAAGGGTCAGTTGTCACTTTGTAAGATCAGCAGACTTGTTGAATAGTTAGGCTATATATGTATGAAAGAACACATAAGATTAAACAAGTTACACCTGACACTTCTCAGCAGATATAATAATATGAACTTTCTGAATTGTACAAAAAGGATTGGCATTGATGGAGAATTTCACTTGTTACAGAGTTGATGATTGATACCGGAAATATGAGATGACGAATATTGAAATAGTGCACATAGTAGAGAGTCAGTGAAAGATTGATGCGGATCTCGTCGTACGGGATCAAGAAGACTTGCTCCTATCAACCAAAGAGCTTGCGCTGAGGATAGAAAAGATATGAATTAATCCTTTATCATCACTTCATCAATGTTATTACTTGCATAAAATATATCATCATAGATAATTTCACACGTAATATATAATGTCTTTTGCTATCTTACAAGCTGACGACTCCCGATCCCAGCTGCTGCAATATTCCACTTGCGTTAGCTTGTTGGCTGGAGTGAACAGATGTCGACGAAGAAGAAAGCATAGAAGGTCTACGAGATTTCAAGCTAGTCATACTTCCCGTCAATGAGAAGGAGCCAATGTTTCCTGTAGTGTTTGGCATCGACCCACCCTGTAATTTTGATACAGTAACGTAAAATAAGGCTAATTTAATAGTACAAGTTATGCACATTTCTTACAGAAGCAGCTCTTCTTACCACGACACTCCTCGTTAGCTAGAAATAAAAGAGAGAACGCCTTACACAAATTGACATCTCATTACACTTTCATGTGGTAGAAACAACTAAATTGGTGTTTCATAAGAACGAAAACGGAAGTGGACATACCGTCGGGGGAGAAAGGTTGACACTGCTGCTTGAATTCTTTCTTTCCTGTGGACCAATGCTGGAATGTCTTCGGATCGGTAATGGTTCACCTGGACTTGACAGAGCAGAGCTAGGAGCCAGGCGGATCTTTGGGGCCATCAGAGTGTTATCAGATAGTCGTCTAATAGGATATTGATTGCCTTGTACTCTAAGAAAATTTGTTCCATCTCCATAAAGCTCTGTTATGCAAAAGATATCAAATCGGATTACAAGTTAAGACTCCATTACAGAGTTACATTTCTTCGTGTGGGTTGGGATTTATTAACCTGCAGTAGAGTTCTTCCTCATCATCATGTCCTCGGCAGATGAAGTCTTCCTTTGACATGGAAGAGACGGTCCGGTTGTTGCTGCGTTTTCGATGTGAACATTTGGCACAAACATGGGACCTCCGAAAGGACCGATATTCATGTTATCTGATGATCTCTGATGTCTTAGTCCCTTGCTGGTCGGCTTCGAGTACGAATAGTCTTTTGCTGCTTGTCCGTGGGCTGAATGCGTAGGAGCGAGATGGTCGAGCTTCAGTTTATTCCTCTGGTTCCTGTAAAAGTATTTCAGAAACTCTAAAGCTTCTAGACGAAATCTCCTCCTCAGGTACACGAATACGCTTAGGCTTTGCGAATTCCGGCTAATACCTGTCGATATGATCCAGCATTTCCTGAAGTACCTCGAGAAGCGTGCTAAACTGTTCCAAGTGGAGTCTGGGGTTTACGGTCTGGGGAAGCAGACTTGGCATGACCCGAGTGGCCATGAGATTGACGCTTAATCCGTATTTCTTGTTATCACTTAGCATTAACTTATAAATATCTACGAAAACAATAAACAGCATTAGGGTATTAAGCAGATTTCCGATTTGTTTTCATACGACTCTCGTATCATTAATCTGACGAGCGAGCATCTCATTAGAAGGATTCACTTACGAACAACTTTCAAAATAATGTCAGGATCCTGGGATTTTGCATTCTCACACAAAATTGGAAGCACATCTTCAATAATGGTAGATCTCTCGAGTTTAGAAATGATTTTCTCCAAGCAAATGAGTATGTTCAACACTACTTTGAGATCGCTGGAGTATTTTTCATAGATAAGTTTAACTTTCGGAAGAATCGTCTTTCTAATAAATTCCTCGTCTAAGTAGTCCGCGATGAGAGAAGCTGAAATAAGTGACGCACTCTGCAAAATTAAAACATATTTTTAGACGGGAATCCTATGTGACAAAACAACTGAGGCGCATTTTAATAATCCACAGCCTACAAGGAGATGATTATCACCAGGCGTACTATACATTTTTAATACCTGGACTTGAATTGTAGTAGATTCAAAAGCGTTTTGAAGCATGGGCAATATGTCGTTGTTTAAAAGCTCCGATTCAAGATTCTTTTCCAGAATGATATGCAAATTTTCAAGCAAAGTCACAGTGGCTTGAATGGATTTCGGTGAAGTGAAAACTTGTCTGGAATGAAACAATCCCCAATCATTCATTTCTCTTCAAAGAACCTTTAATAGGAGTGTTATTAAAATAAAGGAGAAGTATCGATTGAGTGATGTGACGTGATTAGTGTTGGTGTGTGTGTATAATGAGGAATAATTAGAGCAACAAGGCAACACCCACTCACTTGAAGGAAGGGAGGATAATACTTTGAAACTCCTCTGATGTGCTCTCATTAATGAGGAGAAAGATGGGCTGAAGGGCAGCTGCGAGAACTTCTTGTGTCTTCATTTCAGATTGCAATGTCGGCCAAACATGTTGAAACCATAATTTCTGCGAAAACATTACGTATGTATCATTCTGAGCTTTATTAATACTATATTCTTGCAGAGTAGCTCTCTTAAGCTTTCTCCTCGCTCAGCTTAAACATCATAGAATGGCAAACATTCGGCAGAATATTTCATCTCTCGTGTTGGAGCTCATAAATGCGACATGGACGTGTGTCATTTGAAATGTTTTATGCCAGCAGACTAGAGCTTTTTTGCAAGTCTGACTGCAGACGAAGGACTATGGGAAAGTTACAGAGAAAGTTGAATTTCGTAACCTTCCTAGTAGCAGGTAACAAGACGACTATATTCGTAATGTATAGTACAGGGAAAGTAGTCAGTTGTATAGTCGACGACTAAGACGAAAATGTAATCCATATCTGTTGGTCTGAGTGAACTAAGTGTAATCCCCATCCCTATGCTAGAGACTCTCTCATCCTTAGTCTCTTTCACCTTTTGTAGACTTGATGAGATGGAATGGAAGGTAGAAAGAAAATGGGAAACACGGGAAATGGATTGAACTTCTCTCAAAACTTACTACAAGTCTAAAGCCAAAGTTCTTGCTGCAGGAATTGCTTCGTCGACTGGAGATGATCATCATCAGTAGCCTGAACAATACGCTGTGAGTAAACTTTTGCAATGAATTTTGTCTATATATTCCCTGAATGAACTTGCATTCATTAAATTAGATATTTATCACGACGGGTAATTTTTGCGAGACTCTTTTTCACTTCTTTTCACTGAGGGAGATCAATAAATGTTTGTCTGTGATAGGAATGAATGAGACATCGGAGAATCAATACGGATTGTGCTTTGAGGCTTTTTAGTACTCTCACTGGTGGCGAATGCTAAGCTACTGTGCATCGATTTGGAAAACACGGAAATGTGATTACCTTTGGAATGTACGGTAGAACATCTCTGAGCTGGGTGCGATAAAAATGAGCTTTTTGTGACGGGTCTTTCATGGAAATGACATCCAAGTATTGCAGTGTATGGACTGCAGGATCTGCGAAGTACTTGATCAAAGCGAGTAATTGACTTGTTGGTCTCTGTCGCGGCTCTTTACATAGGAGACGTTGTACAGCCTCGTGTAATCCTAAAGGGACTTTAGGAAGTAACTCCTGTATCAGCGTATCCAGCTACAGAGGAAGAGAAATGAGCAATCGAATCATACAAAAGTGACAGGAGAACGGAGACGGAGAGACTCTCTCTCTCTCTCTCTCTCCTGTCTTCTGTAACAGGATTAGCATTAAAAGCATATTTCCTCTGGGATTCATGAGAGAGACTACCAGGGATTATCCTGAGTAATGAAATGAAATAAATTGTTGTTGTTACCCCTTCTATTTGCTTGAGGTACTGCGAGTTCGAGTGGTTTGATTGAATCAAAGGCTTTCCATTGTTGAAAATTGATGTGATCACCATTCCCAGGCTAAACATGTCCGACATTATAGAGCACATCGATGTAGTTTGTACCTCGGGAGCTGAGAAATAACAAGACATTTGGATTACTCATCATCCTAATTTCTAATTCATCACAGATCCTGTGGTTACACATGCTGACATTAAACCAATATACCTACAGACGAATAAATCAACCCAAATTGTATTAATTTCTCTACAACTCATTCACTACATCATTACATACAAACACAGTAGTCGTCCACGCTTTTAATCTCTCAACTTTTGTTCAGAACTAACGAAGTTTAGAAATTACATGAGGATTGAAACCTCATGGCACTATTATAAAATAAACTATAAAAGCTTCTCATATTGAATTTCACCAGAGAATGGTTTTATTCAATACCGACATAGAGAGACTGAGATTTGATTTGATTACTAGAAAGAGAGAAGCTATTCACTTCACTATGTTCACAATTCACAAACCAAAGGAATGTCTGAATCAGTTGTTTAAAAATGCGGGTGAACTTCCAGGCTAAAACAAAATTGAGTGGTTTTCATGATACTGATCCTTAATTTAATATGAATTTGTATCGAATTCGACGCAATTTCAGGAAGCTACGAGGAGTTCTCTCAACTTTCTCCTCTTCGGTATTATAAGAAGCGTGGGGAAACGAATGGAATTATAAATGAGCTGTGACGTGAGGTGATTAGTTATACAGACAGCCCAACAATCCTTCCTTGTCAAGCGTAGGGCGTACCTTTTCATAATCTCAAAAGAATGGAAGACGAGTGCACAAGTTTATATGTTTGAACAAGCAGGACCAATATATTCGGGTCTCATAGCTCTCTTCGTTCTACGAACTTTCTCAAAAAACCCACCTGTGTAATCGAGATCGGCTTGGCCCATTTTTGGAATTTTACTCGTCCATGCGATCACAGGGACTCCTTCCATCCCGTCCAGGTCATTTGCTCGGTCTGTAATTAGCAACTAAATTCATTAGAACCCTCCTTTTGTTCTCTTAGCTCACGATAATTAAATTTTTAAATTAATTTCCTTCTAACGTACAAAATAATATGATCTATATATCGCAATACTATATCCCAAATGGTACTTTATTTTATAACACGCCATTAATTTTTAAGTGTGTCCTGTATTAGCTATTTGTATACAGTCATGATGTGAATCTTTTGATGATGTTTGATTAATGGTATAAAATGAGAGGAAATTGGTTTATTCACTGACCAATAAATTCCAGACCAGCAAGTTTCCACGTTCCTCTCTTCGTAACGATAATATTTGCTGGTGTAATATTCCGATGGATGATCCTTCCAGAGTAGTGTAGGAACTGGAGAGCTTCGATAATCTACACGAACATCCAATTATAAATACACATGGGGGTAATATTATAGAGTGATGTATGAATCACGTTTTCTCATATGGATGAATGCATAAGGATACTTTCAGTTGCAACATGTGATGGAGAAAGTAGCAAAAGTAAAGTAATTTGGAGTTAAGGAACATACCTGCAATATTCCATAGCGAAGTTCAACATCTAAAAAAACAGGGTGTTGGTCAATTGTCGATTTTTCTGTAGTTTCAATGATACAGGGAGTTTGGGGTGAAGATGTCAAAAGGTTCGCTAAGCTGGAGTAGACTGGCTCAGATGCAAATGCCAGAGTATCTGGTCCTTCTTCCAGTGGATAAACTACCTGTAATTGCCCCAAAAATTCATGTATTCACGTTTTCACCTCATGAAAAGAAGCTCAAAGGAAAAATAAATGTATTTTCAGAAAGGGTGCCGGTATGATCTGATTCTGTTAAATACATTCCGAAAATTACTCTTTCAAACTGGTTGAATAACTTGAATTTCCGGGACGAAAGCTTGGTTTAGGTTTGACAAGAAGAAAGCAGAATAACATGACCTTTCAAGCTTTTCTCCACTTTTCAGTGTGTCTGTGTTTATATAAGTTGTACGTATTCTTTGTGTATATTTAGAATTTCACTGGATTATTGCGCAACAGGAAGGATGTTTTTGGGAATAAAACATAACTCAAAGTTACAGGGATTCTTTATTTCTGGGAGCGTGGCGTTTTGTAGGATTTATCACGTTCAACATTCGTGTTTTATGAAATGTTTGTTCGAGATTTAGGAGTGTTTATTCGTTTAAATCAAATCAAAAACAAGAACACATTGGCATAAACGAGTTTATTCAAATGTCACACACCTGGAGGATTTTGGGGTGACGAAATCTCTCCAACTGTCGCACTGATGATCTCAGAATCTCCGCTATGGTTTCCTTTCTTCGAGGCTTGTGCAACTTCTCTGCAGACTTTTTCTCGAATACGAAAATTGAAACTTCCTAGAATAGACATAAAAAGTAATGTTTAGAACTAGTTGTGAAGTGTGATATGTGCCAATTATCACTGCGAATTCTCTTTCCGCCCAAAGTAACATGAGAGTTGCAAGGTTACTTTAGTATGCATCAGTTCGTATGTTGATCATTTCCATCATGTCATTCAGAGAACGCAGTGATATCAATGACCAAGACCGACAGTATAAGGACTGAGGAGGAAGAAGAAAGCACATTGAAAGGTAATTTGATCAGAGCATTGCCAAAGGGATAATGAAACTACTTGGCGAAACATGAGCTGTCGTAAAGTAAAAGTCGAAGTAAAGGGATAACCAGAATGAGGCTTTAACTGAAACCCATTATGGGTTTATTTCTGTCTTGAATTTCTATGATGTTTATAGCAGCAACAACCGCTTCAACCAAAATCCCTTAAGCTTTCTTTCTTTTCGTTGTTTTATCGCAGAGAAGACCTGGCAAAATAACGAAAGATAAGTGACGTTTCTATAAACATAAAAGGAAATAATCGACCTCAATGGTCACAGCACAGGATTAATAGCTTTCTTTCCTAAGATGCTCACCACAACTGTACTCCATACACTTAAGTGTACACATACATATTATGACTATATATATATTGTCCTTTCACAGAACGTCTCTCCAGACCTTCTCAGCAATACACACGATGGATGGAGTCGCCAAGTTAAAAGACACATCGTTCCTTCAGAAGAACATCCTCCTCATTGCATTCGTAGTCATGTTCAGTAAATATTATGTTCTCGTGAAATACCACAAGTCCTCTTGACTCTCAAGATTAACCGTTGACTGCTGTGAGAGAGTTTTAATCTTTCAGTGCGAATCTTCACAGATCGCCTTTTCCCCAGCGTGTTCATATTAATTGATTAGCATCGACAAGTCATCACTTTCAGCCATCCAGACCACTCAAATAACTTTTTCAAAGAAAACTTTTACAGAACATGCGAGGATTCTTCTCAATTCCACTTCACAATTCCTATACACGCTGTGAAATAAATATAAGCTCTCTTGAAAAAGTATAAATTGCTCTCGAAACTTTCCTCTACTTAAATTACGTATACCTAGAATACCTACAATTATATTGATGATAAATAATTGCGTAGGTTTTAAATTGGTTCCACAGAAAAGCAGAATTTCAAGCCTTTGAAGATCAATGATTACTTTTCTTCCTCTTCCTAGAATGTTTTTGTGATAAGCAAGTATCATTATAAAATGAAGATATGTGCCATCATTACATGCTCGATCTTCATGTAAAATTCAGCAGAGTAAAAACCCTGAATTATTATTGAATCCCACGATAAAAACAACAGGAAAAAGAAGAAAGTAAAGAATAGCAGCTCTGAAACAACTTTTTAACTGGTTGCTTGTTTCGTCCTCTCCAAAGAGAAGTAAAAAATAAGCCTGACAGTCTAGAGGAAACATGAAATGTACAATTTACGATTGGATTTTAGGTATCATTGGACACAAAGCAGGAGGGATGGTCTGATATAAATTTAATATGAAAACCGCAAAAATGTACATTTCTTGCTGTACACGATATCCTACACAGCTAAGTATTTGGAGTGAAATCTACTTGACAGTTGATTTTACCCTTAGCGAAAATCAATAGCACTTGCAGAATACTAACAAGAATTCTCCCTCATGAATAATGCAATGAAACATCTATTATTTCATATAAAGTATTCTCATTCTATTATGTGATTTATTTTAGCCCCGAGAGGAAGCAATTCAAGTGAGAAAAATTGATGGGAACAAGAATTCTGGATGGAAATAGCCTCCTCCGACACTTAATTTTTCGTATACCCGAACCACGGGAGCTGAATGCAAAAATCTGAGTCTCTTTTCATGGTAAAAATGAGAACTCCAGGTACACTGGGTAAGCTGTTTGTGTAACAGTTGAAGGTTGAACAGTTGTTGCTCACTAAGTAAGGAAGTACGTAGTGTAGTTGGCAGGTTTGGTACTGCGTAAGTATTGTAGGAGCAGTGGGGAACAATATAATCAAATTAGGTGAGAGAATAAAGTGAAAAGTGCGGATTGAGGGTGAATAGTGTGGGTAGTAAGTGAATTAAAAGGATGAAAGATCAGTGGCTTACCTTGCCATCACACTTTCTCCATCCGTCGTATACTTTCCAAATATGTTCAGGTCCCGCAGTGGTTGCGAGCTTGCCAACCTCTAGAAACTGGCCTAATTGGTTGTTTTCTAAGACAGAATTAGAAGACACTGGACTATGGGGACAATGTGAGGGATGGTAGACGGTGTGATGCTTATTGAATTTGAACATAATGATATTAAGTGTGTGATATGTCTTGAGTCAACTAAGCGGTGGTTGTGATTGTGGGTCGCATTATTGCATTAAGGGAAGGAGGAAGAGCGATTTGTGCGAGGTGGTGAGGGTAGATAAGTTGAGGAGGGAATGAATGGCAGAGAAAGTTGCTCCAGTGATAATGGACAGCAACCTGATGAGCGTGTACCACCTGTAGGATTACCTCACTCTCAAGATTATATGCTGTGTGTGTTTGTTCTGGCTCCAAGCGGAGCCGCACGCTTGCGTGTGTTCTTCATCAAATCTGGGACGAATTTCTTACCTGCTCAATTGATATTTTCTATATTTGGGATGAGATCTTGATCGATATTTCGTAAAAATATGTTGCTCGTTGTCCTCTAATGTTAACGGGGTAACCCGGAGACGAGCTGCCTCCACAACTTCCTTCCCTTCCCCTGAAAACCCTGGATGCTTTCCCCGGCAGAATGGGTGTGCTTTCCCTTGCTTATGTGCAGAACAACACTCATTCTTCATCTCTCCTGCTCTTTCATCTTCCTTGATTCATCAAATGATCAGAGTCTCTCTTCCACCCAACCAGAAAACACAAGCCGGATCAATTCTCTCCGCCAGAGTCATCATGAGGGCCCTCTACTTTCACTTTCACTCTGCTATTCATAGTCCCTTCCCACTTGTCCATCATCAGCCTTTGACCACCTTTGCAGATGCTGTCACCTCCGTCAAGGGCCTTTCAGGGAAATACCTACTCTACCCTTTCATCTCACTCATTCATCTTCGCGATATTATGAGTCCTCTGAATAAATTATGAACCTCAATTCCTTCCCGTAACCAATGCATTCTAAAAAGTGTCTCGATTCGTCTTTCTTTTTTATCCATTCAATTATTCAACCAGGTTCTTCTCTACTAGCGAGCAATTGAGTAGTAACGCACGCTATTTTTCCCATTAACTATTTACGCTTAATAATACGCGAAACTGTGGAACGATAACTTTATTTGTCACACTATACACCTTCGTTTTTAGCCATGTGGCAGTACATAAAATTATCCTCTCTTGTCTTCTGTCATGATCGCGATTCGCAATTATGCTTCAAGTAGTCATTAACGAAATTGAATATTGTCGTCATTAGAAGTCAACTGTCAGAACAATGCGAAATATACGTCTTCATCTTGGCCAATGAATGGATCTATGACATGAGTACGTCGAGTGTTTTTGACACCAGTCACGTCACAAATCCCTTAACCTTATCACGACCAATCTCATATCTACAGGCAACACCAGAGAGTATTTTTCCTATCAGACGTCATACTAAAAACTAAAATGTTGGTCACCATACGGTTACTCCCACCCACAAGGATACATACACCCATTTGACATAACGAGTAATTTTAGACACATGATATTTTGCGTAGAGATTAAGCTCACACTCATTCAGTAGGAGGAAAGGGGTATTCTAGCAGAATGTTTGCTTGCCTCCAGCATACACATACTTTCCTTCATCACCAACATTTCACATCGATGAGTTTCAGTTTCACTGAGTTTTTCGTAAAGTTTTATGACTGATTATTCAGCCTAATGGTATTGCGATTACTTTCTTGAACTAACAAGCAGCAGGGAGTTGGGAGATAGAAATAGTTATGGAGCTTGGGTCCTACTTGAATAAAAGCACCGCACCACTTTTCGAGACTCATTGAGCGAACAACTTTCTCCAAACTTTTGTGTGTGTCGTTATTACTATTGGGCCGTATACTTTCTGCTAAAATCATGTGGAACATGTAGACGATGGTAAATGGTGGTGGAGTAAATACCATTTTTGCCATTTTGCCATAATAAGACTCATGTTAACAACTTCCAACTAAACTGAAAATCCAATAAAAATACCTTCTAAGCTTGTTGCAGACTTATTCATGAACTTAAGCGTCATCACCGCATTATGTTTGCTTAGGGAGAGGAATAGAGCCGTCTTTACACTTTACATTCATGAGTGTAGGTATACATATAATACACAGTTACACAGGGGCTTTAACTTTAATGCACAGCAGAAGAATATTATACCCTTCACTGCAAACGAAATTTTCTGTCTCTGTGTCCCTTCTCGAAAAGAATTTACACATTAAGCGCATCTTCCTTCTCCTTTAGAAGGGAAAGCCATTATAATTGACAATACAACATGATTTGACTCACTCTTAAGGATGAAATCACGTGTGCCTTCGCATGTAACATCTCAATGGGAACAATGATATACTACACATCGTAATTGAATTGAAACGAACTACACTTTCCACTGATAAGTAGGATGACTACAACCCGAATAACGAAATTAGAGCACACACTAACATACTTCTATATACACACACATGTTGAGTTTTCATATAACTCTCAGCTTCTTATCTCATTCAAACTACACTTTCTCTATCCATTCCTGCCTGACTGCTTTCTCTTTCATACTCTCCCTATAAATTGTTAGTACGACTCTACAACTGACGCACAAACTGGTTCGAAAGTGCCTACACTTGTTTTCTGCTAAGACATTAAATCTGTAAAGCTGCCACAATACAATATACATGAATGCACACAGAGACAAACACGACAGGGAGACAACTTCTGGTGGAGAAAGCAGCTCATAGAATACATAAAGTATCCTGCTGGAAGATTCTCCACACCGCTTGCATACGGTCAATATATAATGCTCCATATAACTTGAATAGTCCACCCATCCATCCATCCATATGTACACTTTCCCTCAAGTCTTTCCTTCCACCATGCTGATCTCATCTCTTGAGCAGATCTCTCTCCCTCCCTCCCTCTTCACTCACTTGTTGAGAGAACCTTTAGAATTATACATCTAATAGTGTATTTATAGAGGAAACAAGGCTCTAGGGACGTAGGACCACACTTGCTTACTTACTTTTACCCAAAACTCAAGACCAACTAGGTACAGTCCTCATGGAGAAGAAGCCTCACATACTTTGTAGCCTTATATAAAACTGTGTGTAGCAGCATTAGGAATTCCACAAAAAGACTACAAAAAGGGAAGGAAGATGCCTTGTGAAGGAATAGGATGAAGAAGGCCTTTTACAGGAAGAACCTGAACACATACCTTCTGCATAGACACACACGAAGTTATTATTTCAAATGACACTCCGGAACTCCGAGGACGCATTCCCTTCCAAACTTTCCCTGTGTGTGTGAGTCCCTGGATGCCAACCCTTGTCTTCTTATGTCTCTTGTGCAGAATTTGGGTTCATTCAAGATACATAGAGTCGGAAGATAGTGAGAGGACATGCAGAGTCTTCCTGGATCCTAAGAATGAAGCATACACACACAGTTAATACTCACAGCCTTGCGTCCTTTCGTCCTGGAGAAATCTGCAGGAGAAACTCCAGAGAAATCGGGCGGAGAAAGTGGCAGTGTTGGACATCCTGAGGATTCTTATGGACACGAGATGCCGTTCCTACCACCACCAACACTTTCTTCTACAACTTCTAGACTTACTCATACACTCCTACAACATTTTATTATTCCCCTTTACAGCTCCTCCTTCCTACCATAACACCAACCAGCTTTTTAACGTAGATTGGATATGATGATCTCTACGTAATATATTTTATCTACTGCTGCTGCTGCTGCTGAGTGCATTTGTAAGTCATACTGATGATAAGTAATTGGCTTACTTAGTCATACAGTGGCTCGGATATTAGCACAGTTGACGTCTGTGAATTGTGGTTCGTAGTTTAAGTGTGTAGGGAGGAGTGATAATAATCAGTCAGTTCGGCGGAAGTGGAGAAAGTCGGTTGCACAGCAGTAGAAGGGAAAACTTTATTTCCAGTTGGATAAGAAGTTTATAAGAAAGGGGTGGTTGTTTGTCCTTAGGGGAATACGGTCAAGGTCGAAAGGATAAAAAGTATTGAGTGTGAAGGGTTAGAGAATTAATAACAACTACGAATTAATGTGGAACTTTCCGCAGTAGGCACAAATACATACCTTATGTCTTGGATTATCCAGAGGGACAGTTATCAGAAGATTAACAGGTAAGGACGGTTCAAGAAAAGGTGTGTCATTTATTGCGGTTTTTAATTAACGGTTTGGTTTGTTTTGACTGCTTTGTAGAGAAATGGATTCATTGTACCAAAACTATTCTACGACAGATTTCCACAGGAAAGCGCAAGCAGTTGCGTCGAACATCCAGAAAATCAGTCAAAATGGTAAACAGTTTATATGAGCATGAAATTGTATTTGTTTACGAAATGAAAATAGTTGGTTCAATCTTCAATGTATATTTCTGTGTTTGAATTGATAGTGACCTCGATTACAAGGATGGTGGGCCAAATAGGGTCCTCCCATGACTCATCGCCTGAACTACGGAGTCAACTGTAAGTTTTAAACCGTTTGTCAATACGTAGCTTAAAATACAGATTTAAGTATGATAAGCTTGGATTTTGACAGACACAAGATCACCCATTACACTGGGCAGCTGGCGAAAGATACGACCGAGGACCTGAAAGAATTGAACAAGTTCAATTTGAGTGACCAACGAGAACTGAAACTGAAGAGAGAGAAGTTGACCTCTGACTTCTCAGCGGTTCTCAACTCCTTCCAGAACATTCAGCGCACGGCAGCGCAGAAAGAAAAGGAGTCACTGAAGGCGTCGGCAGGAAAGTCATCAACGACGCCATATCTGGAAGGGCCGCCTGGAAGTGGACAGTCGCAGTCCCAATTTAGGCAGCAGCAGCAAACACAAGCTATGTTTGATGATATGCAGGATGAGGAACAGGCGGTTGAATCGATAAGGCAGAGGGAGCAAGCAATCAGACAACTGGAATCGGACATTCTAGACGTTAACCAAATATTTAAGGAATTAGCGACGATGGTTCACGAGCAGGGAGAGATGGTCGACTCCATCGAAGCTCACGTGGAATCAGCCCAAATTGAAGTGACGGAAGGAGCGAGCGAAATCGCAAGGGCGCATACCTATCAGGTAATCCTGTTGAAATTGGCTCTTAATGAACATGAATATTACTTATTGAATCGAATGTTCCTAAACATCTCATGATCTATATTATTTTATTTACTCTGCATGGTTTTACATTTTATTTTGTTTTATTTCCTCGTAGAACAAAGCCCGAAAAAAGAAGTTGTTTTTGTTAATCGCTGGTATCGTCGTCGTTCTCGTGCTTATCTTGATTTTGTCTTATTCATAAGTTACAAAAAAATGATGCAAGTATTTATTCCCAATTGCCACACATTCTATTTCACGCTGCTCTTTCTCTGATGGACTTCCGGGTGCGAATAGGGGAGAAGACGTCGCAATTATTTCTACTTCTTACTCGTCGTCACTATTCTTGTGATAATGTCACTAATCGCCATTAAAATTTTTGAATAAACGGTAATATTCTTGAATGTTATGGTGGAAAAACTGTAAGTGTTTAAGACTGTTACCAAATACGCCTTTATTGCAACATCGTCTCTGTCCATGAAGATTTTTACTCCAGGATACATGCATATTTACTTACTTCTCTAACTAAGAAATGTACAATATATAGTTTCAAAATAATTAAAGATTAATGCTGCTTCTGCTGCTGTAACAGTGTCAACGGAAACAAACACCCAAACCGGCGAGTTGCTTGTATATCTTTATCTGTTATAAAGGGCGAATACAAACACAAGGTTGCATCAGAATTAAGCCTGGAAGGAAGATCCTATCCTTGTAAGAATCAAGTTAACAAGTGCAAAGTATTTCTAAGTTCTACAGTCTGTTTCTCAAATTATATCTTGGAAAACTGTCTTGCACGGGTGAACAAAAAACCGTGTTTCTGACAGCTCATTTCATGAGATTTCCTACTGAGTTTTACACAAACCACCCCTAGTATCATATGACTTGTGAGATGGTCTTCTTTCCTCGTAAAACTTTACTATTAAATATTAAACTCGTTCATAAATTAACAAAACAACAATATAGGGTAAATTAGATTGATAAGTAATAAGTAACAAGAGAATTGTCCTCCGTGCTATGTGGAAACTGCTGCATTTTATAAGCTCAAGAGCAGCAAGATAACAAACTGAACATCTTCATAACGTTTGAAATACAGCAATGTACTTTCAGTATCCGAATATTTAAGGAATACTTATAATCTACCAATATGATTATTAGACTCTTCAAGATATGAAGTCATTTGCAATGACATTTCGTATAATTTCTTCACATAATTGACTTCAGTAAGATCTCGACTGCATGGGGACAGATTAAGACTTGAATCTTGACGGGGTTGGAAGTAAATACATTTCTTAACTGTAGGATGTTTCTGAAGGTGACGTGAATCGTCCAATAAATACACTACAGATTCAATCACAAACTGATCGCAGTTTACTGTAGAATACACTGAATATAATATAGCAAGGTTGCACATTATTTACGGAAAGGTTGGGTCAGTCATACAGTCGCCAGAGTAAAGATTGCGCCTCTTGGAACATCACTTGCTGCCAGGATGAATATTAGACGCTGCCCTCAATAGTGGATATCTTCATGGAGCAGTAGTAAATGGAACGGGCGAGGAAGATGAGGGCGACTAGGAAGGCTCCAACATAGGCGACAAAGAGACCTCCTTTCTTCGCAGCAACTGAGTAGGTCCCAACAGTAACACCCACTCCGATTAATAGAAATAAGAAAGCTAAGACTAGGAATAGTATTCCTCTCGATCTGGCGAAGTCAGGACCGACCGAGGACCTGCAACGTCAAAACAAACTTGGTTATTCTCCATTCCTGATAAATCCTCTTTATTTTAATAATAAGTCACTTACAATTTTCGACAATGAGGGCACCTCGCCAAAGAATTATTCAGTGTGTTAAACAAAAAGGAATCAGCACAATGAGCGCAAGTGACTCTGGCCATTCCCAAAGGTACTGCGGGCAACGCCGGACTTGGAGCCAAGTTGATTATCCGTTTACCTAACAGCCAAACCACCCTTTGTTGTTAGTCTCTCACAAAAATTAACGACAAAATTGTAAAAGTAACAACTTACAGTTTGGCCGTGGACAAGCAATTCGCTGTGAACTTGCTCTACAGATCAACAAGCAGTGACATGGACAGCGCACATACTTCTTTCCCGGGGGAGGAGGTCGAATGGGAGTCGCCTCGGAGCAACTGGTACACTTTACCACATGCTGTTCTCTCCTGTCACTAATATCAATCGTCGTTTGACAAACCCTGCAAGTCACCACAGACCCTGACGGCACTGTCGCATACTCCAGCGACGACCTGTCCGACCCTTGACCCGTCAAAACCAACGAAGCCGAGTCTGAATATCCTTCCCTCGCAGTTTCAAATGCAACTACAATCAAAATTATTCAAATTAATCCACAGTTTAAGTTTAAATCTTCTCAAGCAATAAATTCTGACGTCCATAATTATTTACCAGTAGTGTTCGACCCAAACGTCGACCCCAACAGAGGTTGACTTTCATTATCTTCGTTACTTGCCGCACTCGCATCTGTGATCTTCGCCATTTTCTCCAAGAATCCTTCCAGAACTAAGATAGCTTCTTATCTACGAACAAAACAATAAAAATATTACAAAAACCGCCTTACACCATTAATTGATTTATTAGTTTCCTAAACATTTTTAAAACGAACCTCCTCTCTCTACAACATAAACTTCACTTGATATAATATACAAAACTAAATCTACATTTCCTTCTACACACACACTTCTTTCTGTACTCCTTATTAAACTTTCTCTACAAACTACAAAGTCCTTATCATATCTCCATTTTATTAACTAAGTTAAATAGTGAACACTCCTCTAAACTTAAACGAGTGTGTGTGTGTGTGTTAATATGAAGTTCTTGTTGTCCAAAAGTCAGTTTTAAGCAACGGAGATATGACTCACCTAATAAATGTTTTCTACACTGTTTAGTGCATTGTGGATGGGATAAAAACTCAAAGCACAACCACCACCACCACCACCACCAGCTTTCAACTCACATTACTTCACAAGTAAATCACTCAAAGAAGCTGTCCTTTTAGTGTTTAAAGACTCTCTCGGTAGATCCGATGTCTCTTAAAATTAAACAAAATCTATACTTGAAACAATTCAATGGGATTCTGGGTTAAAGGTCTCGTGACGCAAGGTTATCCTTACCAAGCGACCACTGGACTACCTCGACAAGAAGTCGTCGTTCGTGAGTCTTTCGAGGTGGAAGTGTGTGGGTTCTGTACAGTAAATTGATTCTACGCGTATTATTGTAATGATAAGTAGGAATGAATTGTCAATGAGCTTTATAGACAGATGATGCAGTTATTATTGAATAGAGAGCTCCCTCGTATACAAAGAGCTAAGTGGATTTAAGCGAGACACATTATAATCATGTATGGATACGCAGTGATGGTATATAGTATATCGCTGTGTATAAAGACTGATGGTTTGGACAAGTTACAAAGTTACGAGAGTTGTTTTGCGAGTATAGTGAGTTTTAATAGAAGAAGAGTAGCTTTCATCATTTCGCACGAAGGAGATGGTTGGCTACAAGATTTTATTCGGGAGAAGGCAGGTAGTTTAGGTTACGTAGGTTGACTAAGCTGCCTATACCTTTTGCAAGAGGACATGTATCTCGTTCGTGTGGGTACCGTAATATTATATCCAAACTATCCAAAGTCTGCAAGAGATTGAGTGACTTGTTTCACTACATGAGGAATATCGTGACTTAAGCTGAGGATGATGATGATGGCCGAAGCGAGAGAGAGAGACATAATATTTTGTATCGCGTTGTTGGATGTTCATTGTGTATGAAAGGTTTAAGATTACTTGAAGGTCTTCTTTGGGTTGCTTAAAAGTTCCAGCATACATTCATAGTTCAGCCTGGCCTGGAGCTTTTTTGCACGAGAGCGAGAGGAGATTCGTAGAATGCTTTATTTCAATGGGTTGCTGCTTTGGATGGGATGACTGGATAAAATACAAAATTGCCTTCTCAAAGTGTTCTGCTTGCAGGTTCCTTTACCTCATGCGGGTTGCAACACTTGCAACTGCAAGCAAAGGTATTATATACACTAACAGGTTTAAATCAAGATTTATGCTTTTTAATAACGTCTGACTGGTTGATGTGGAGTAAATATGACAGAAAAAATAGCTCCGTTGAGCATCGCATAAGTACAAAAGGAAAATAGAGGAAGTGATTGTGTCAAGCTTGTAGCGGAATAAATGTTACTTTATATTTATAATAAAATGGCCTTATTTATGTAACTCACTCAAATATCGTGAAATGTTTGTGTTAAGTCGACTCACAACAAGTTTGCACAAAGCTATATTTGCATTAGGCTGCATTATGTAGGCCTGTTTAATCGTAATGGAGGAAACAGGGTCAGTCACAGGGATTTTGTACGCCATAATTGTGATAGCTTCGTTCATGGATCGATTCACACGTAATTTATATTCGATAGATTGGATACGATATTGAGTTTAGATGACCGTTGTCAAAAGCTATAAATACGCGTAATGAAAGGTATCTCAGTTCTCACGAGTGTCACGAGAGTGACTTGCACTTGAACGAGTAAGTGTGAATGTCCCAAATGATTTTTATACGTCAAGAATATATTTTGTATTTCTCTCATGTAATTTACACGTATCAATTCTTATAAATTATAAATATACACCTAACTAATAAAGTAATAGCTGCCCACTTAAACTTATTAAGTAATTTGTCATGTAGGAGATTGAAAGGTGGAAGCACACCAGTTTAAAAAATGCTTTGAGGAACAAAGTATCGGATTAAAAATGTCTAGATGATTAATACGCTATACTATTCACAAGGATCATGTCATCTATCAAACTTAATCTTACACCTTAATAACTTTACATATTTGGCATTTCATGTTGTACCTGTACACATATAATTACACATAAATCTGCATGAGATATAATAACAGAGAACTTTAAAAGGAGATGGGGTATTTTGAGATTCACTTTTCATCCTGTAATAAGATTAGATGTAATGATTCATTGGATTCATGAGTCATCAATTTTACAATTTTGTTGTAGCTTTTGCAGAACTGATTGAAAGATAGGATGTGGGATGTACTCATCGTCAAAATCATTAACAAGCGTGACCTCACAATTGAAGCTGACTTTTCGATTGCTCGAGTCTATGCTTTGTCTACTACTTGTTTCGAATTCGTTGGATGGCTGTCTTCGAATTGCTGAGGCAGCTGAAGACAAATTCGAAAGATCGGGAACTGAAAGGCTGAGACTTGAAGGCCCAGGTCCTTGTTTGTTCCCCCTTCGTTGGTATTTCATCTTTCGACGCACCGTTGCAAACCTATTGTTGGAAGTTCCTTGTGGATCAGCACCGGTTGGGGAACTAGATTGCTCCTGAGCAAAACCTCGATAACTACTGCTGCTTTCTTTGATGTAGAAAGACGAGGATCTTGAATAAGAGTTGCCTGAAGCACTGCTGGAACAGTTCGAACTGAATTCGGAACCTTGACCTGAGTCAGTGTCAAGGGGCCAATTCTCATAAATTCGTGAATCCATGTCACAAGGAGGCTTGTATTCTAACGTGGGATTTGTTGTTGAATAGCGTGTTCTAGGAGACATTTGTTTCATAGGAAGGATCGGTGGGTCCATAGCTTGAGGATCTGGGGTCTGTTCTTCTTTACAGTAGAAACAGAAGTGGACTGTAAATCCATACGTGATTGGATGGAATCTGGATTCAATCCATGTTCGGTGGAGACTTAGAACTCTACGAGAGTCGATAAATATCCACAAATCCAATCTGGAATGGTGGAACAACGTAGCGTACCCCCACTGGGGCGAGTAAAGTATTACAGCCTTTAAGTGAAGGTCTGTCACTGTTTTAGACGTCTCAAAAATGAGATGAGGACGCAGCCTTGTGGGGAGCAAAGTGATGAGAGATCCAGGAGTAGGATCAGTAAAACTGATGGGAAGAATTGCTGGCAGCGCGTTGAGAACTCGAAAGACTTTAGTTTGTCCATGGCAGTTTGGCTGTGTATAAATATAACATTATGTAAGTCATTGAGTTCCTCCTGAATTAACTCCATACTGAATGGATTAAGTTGTTACGAGGCTCACCTGAATACAAAACTCTTCCGAGTCAAGAGCTGTTTTGATTGCAAACTCGAAGCTTGGCCAGTCATTGCTGAGCAGAGTTGAAGAGTCAATCTGCATCACGTACTGTAAGTAAAATTATGCAAATTAATGAGTGTTTTCCGCGTGTTCCAGTTTAGACTCATGTGTAGAATTCTATTGCAATGTTATGTAATTTTACCTGAGAGATCGCTTCCACATAACTTGTAGTTCTACAATGAAGGCATATTTTGGTGACATTGAATTCTGTATGCAGCTCCAGTCCAGGAGTTACATTCTGCCCCAGGGGACTTCCAGGAGGACTTTTATTCTTCTGGGTTCCGTCTTCAAGTTGTTTAACAACAGTTTCCTACAGAATTTAAAATTCATCATCAGTAAAGTAATTCATCCTTGAATATTCACACACAGAAATTCACCGAATAAAATGGGCTATTAATGTCTCATTCAACTCACATAAATGACAGCATTCGCATGGGAATTTCCTGCGAGCGTTTTATGCCTTCCAATGCCTCTCCAGTTAATGTCCTCGATTTTAGATTCGATCATGCGATGAATGTGAGGAGGATCCAACACAGACTCCCTCATTAGGAGACTCAAGTCTGTGAATAAATTCTGAAAAACAAAACCCTCAAGGTTAGTATGGCACGTACTAAAGCTGGCAATTCATTTTCCGAGCTCAACAAAATTCGTAGGAAATATTCTAACCTTAAAATTGCATACTACGCAAGGAACACTCGAAACATTGTTGTTGCAATGATGCCACGAAAGTTGCCTGAAGTTCCTCCTGAAGTAGTCCAAGTGGTAGAGCACTCGAGTAAGTTCCACGAGTGGGCTTTCCATCATGAAGATGAATTTCAAAAACTGCTTCGAACTCCCGTTTTAATTCGAACTTAACTTGTTCAATCCAAGTTGGTAATGTCAAACTGTTTCACCACTCGAGTCAGCCACAAATTCACTCACACACACACTCACTTTTGAGGTTCACGATGTATAGCAGCCCTGATCTCAATGACAGAAAAGTGAATGTCTTCTGTATATCCCGTTGTCTTGAGATATAAAAGTACATCTAAGAAACTCACGGAAGGGTGTCTAATTGAAATCCCACACAATATTAAAAACTTTACGGTCTTGAGTAATATTATTATTAGTAAAAAGATGTTATTTCTTCTCTGAGAGCAATCCACTAAGTGATTGTATTGACGCGATGGACACAGGGAATTAGTTAAAAAACAAAAATACTATGTGTCTTACTACGAGGAGCTTGATGGTGGCTGTGATTTCTTATGGCTAAATAGTAAATGCTACAGGCACCAGGTAACTAAAGTATAAAATGGATGAAGCATACATTGGAGGATGTAGCGATGTAGGATGCATCTTAAAAGATCTTCCTGTGCCGCTACCCTTCCCTCAAGCTAGATTTCCCATCGTCATCCCCGGATTTTAACACATCCTACTTTAACTTTTTCTATACAACTTGTTTGTATGTGTAGTAGGGGTGGATGAAGGAAAAAACTACCCCATTATTCTTCAAGTCATAGAAAGGTATATCTCACACAGGTAAGAGGGTGCAATTCTCTATAATGCATCGCGTCTTATGTCAGCTCTCTTCTGTCCCTTCGTAGAAATACTAACATTATAGAAGACTTGCTTTTGGGACCATTGCACACACTCATCGTTATCATCAGTCGAACTGTTGTAGGGTTGATTTGGCTTTCTGTCCCTCTAGTAAATGTAGTGGTCGTGATTATGGCAGGTGGTAATAATTTTTTTGTTCTCAGAGCTGAGAGAGAGGGTTCTATCTTCTTTTTTAAAGGGGATGTTTGACTTTTAATACATTGAATATTACTCACACACAGGTAGGAGAGTTGCATATGAGGGAGAGAATATGTTACAGGTAAGAGTTGTAGAGTTGTGTTGTTCCACTATCGCTGTGTAAGATGATGCATATCGTCAAAAGGATAAAATATAAAGTGCACCATGTCTGGTGTGGTCGTCCTCATCGTCGTTCGTAATATGTGATGGTTGATGGTTCTCGTTGTGTCTCAGGTGGTTCTTCAGGTAGGTTTGACTGAACCAGCGTTTGGATGGAATAGCTATTAAATATTCCTCTTCTTCAGTCATTTTAAGCTGGTTTGACTGCTTCATACTCATTACTATGTGTACATCTTACAATCTTACTCTTACTACAGGTTAGGAAGTAAAGGGCTGCTCATTGCGAGTTGCATGCAGACGCACACACATACACACACTCACTCTTCACTAATGGGAATAAGCAAAGATGGTCAGAAATGGAAGAAGAAGGCTTTGGTTGTTTGAAAGAAAAAATCTTTTTGCTTCTTAAGACTTGGAGAGGAGGACACATCATATAGGCTGAGGATGGATAAGGTAGAGAGGTAAATGGAGAACAGCCCTCCAATCTGTTGTTGCATGTATATATTGTATTGTTACGCGTCCCTTTTTTCTCATCAAGGTTCGTCTTCTCACGTTCAGGTAAATCTGTACATTTACCTGTTGTTGTAAATCTCTCGTTTCCTTTCTCTCCCTATCTCTAATCTACCATATCCATCTGTCTTCCTTTGGCTCTCAACTTGTGGAGGGTTTTGTTGCCACGCTCATTTACTACTTTACTACTATTGTACATTTACGATTATTTTCTACGAGGGATAAATCAGGATGATGCATCGTGCTGGAAGTAAAGTCCGAGGTTGCCCTATTACACACCGGCCTGCTCGTGAAACTCATGATCCTTTGCTTCTTCTCTTACGCCTGCTGTTTTCCCACACAACCGTCTTAAAAATAAATTCACATCCTTCCATAAACCAAATGTTGAGCAATGAGCAACAGATTGAAGGCTGAAATGATGACTGACCTGGTCGTGGCAAAGTTTTATTATAGTCTTTTACTCAGAGCCATCATCTTTGGGTCACTAACAAATAACAAATCTCTTTATATGTCTCTTAAATGTGCAATCCCTTTCACTCAAGTAGTTTAACGAGTGTCTTGGGTAATTGCAAGAGACACTCAGTGCAGAGAGGGATATGCTCATTAATGCCCTATATAGTATGGCAGTTGCAATTGACGAGATTTGTTTACAGAGACGTTCGCTTACAAATGCAGGTCACGATGTGGATGTAATATAATTGCACTCTTCTTATTTGGATCATAAATTATTATTTCCCAATCTAATCAAAATATGTAACACAATAATACTACATAATAAATGCGGTGCTAATGCGGTGTGGGTGAATTAGAAAAATTGAAAACCTGTAGGATGTCGACTATAATGCCGAGAAGAATAATTGTTTGTAATAAACCTCATTATACTTCTTATTCAGCAACCACAAAAGCGAACTTGAGTTTGTGTGTTGTGGAGGAGGCTAGCAATTTTTCTTCCTGATTTTGTACCATCCTTTAAATTGGCAGAGGATTGTGATTATGAAGTAACAATTTAAGATTGTGGTTAAGAACAAAAGTAAGACTGTCAATGAGTAGAACGTGTAAGGGAATCCACCTTAGGTCAAATTGAATTAAACAATGGATGGGATGTAACCTTTCATTCCTTGGCAATGAGTGTAGTTTTCTATGTAAGAAGGTTCAAGGTAATCTTGCATCGCGCATCGGACCAATTGTGTGTTGAGATTAGTAAGATTTTGTGATATACTTATTGCACTTCCATACGAGGGAAGACTTCCTTGGAACCAATACTTAATCAAAATATGCCAAGACTTGCAGAGTAATCTGAATTTCATGATTTATATACCTTTCATTTGATTGCTGCAAGGATAATAAGATGTTGAGTAGGATAAGCAGACGTGTCTGCAACTAAAACTAAAAAAAATTGCTCTGTGGAATTACTTGAGAGAACGAAAACTAACAACTCGTATCATCATCATCAACTGTTTTATTGAATAAGCAGTGCAAAAACAAAACGTAAAAATGGGGGAATAATAATCGAAAGGTTACTTTTTCATCTCATGGCAAGAAAACCTATGGTTAAGACTTAAAGACTTAATCATTTTAGGGAGACGCAGTCGGAAGCACTCTCAACACGCTCCCAACGAACCATGCAGTCTTAATTCAGTCATTCTCACTTCTCAACTTGAGTCTTGAGATGCATTCATTCACACTTATTCACACAATGAGAACTTTACTTAAGTCTCTTCACTTTTTAACTTACGGCGACTCCGTTAATTGTGACCATGTCTGAGGAGGAACTTGTTACACCATAGTCATCCAAGTTTTCATAAATCGGGTCTACTGTAGGGTTATCGTAGTAATGCTGCTGTTGCTGTTGATGTATTGAACTCATTCCCCCACTGGAAGACACTGGAGAGGGAAACACTACCATCGGCTCTCCCTTCGTGGCTTCAGGACGTCTCGATTCGGTTTTACTCTTTTCTGAACGAAGTTTTCGAATCCTCCACAATAAAAACACTAGAACTCCTGTCACTATTAGAAATCCTATGGCTAAACCGAGAATCACACCCACTGCTGATCCAGAAGATGAATTGTTTGCACTTTCCTTATTTTGTTCTGACACTGCTGTGAATTCTTCCTTGCTCAGACACGTCGGAGGTGTTGGGGGATTCCATTTTCCGAATTCGGTGCACGTTAACACTGAAGGTTGTCCGGGAGAGATGGAATATCCGGGGATGCAGTGATACTCCACCATTGATGAGTAAACTGATGACACGTTCACAAGGAATTGCCGAGCATTCTCAGCGATTGGTGGTGGTGGACATTTAACAACTGAAATAAGACATAAAAGGATGAGGTAAACTTCCAAGATTCGAAAATAAATGAGAATAAGTTTCCAATTTGCTTACATTTACAATGAGGAGAGTTTCCTGACCAGTCACCTCGTTCTGTACATTGCCTGGTAGCTTCTCCAACAAGATACATTCCTTTTCCACACGAGTATTTCGCTAAACCTCCAACTTGGAAGGACGTGTAATCTATAGTAGCGTTTGTGGCCTCTGCAGCTTCACACGTAATTTCTGTAGAAAACAAGAGACTCGTGTAAAGATCAATCAGCAATTTCACAACAGTTGAAAACAAGTTGATTCAGATTTGTACCTCGACAATGAGGATCATATCCAGACCAAGTTCCGTTCTCCAGACAGAGACGTCTCGAAGTACCAACCAACTTGTAACCGGAAGAGCATTCGTAAATTACGGCACTTCCGAAATGAGTTGTATTGCTGGTAATCTTCTTCTCTCCGTTGACAAGGTCAGCAGGCTCTCCACAGTCGACGAATTTACAATGTGTTTCGGATTCAAAAGACCATTTGCCACCAACTTCACATGTTTGCATCCGATCACCTTCGGTGACATATCCTCGCTCACACCGCAACTTGATCACAGTGCCGATACGGAAAGTCGTATTAAGGTTCTGTTGGGCCGCAGACTCCGCAGTGATTAAAGATTGCGTGTTAAAACGATCGTTTTTGGCGACCGTAGCCACGGACGAAGGTGGTAAGTGTGGAAAGCCACAGCGAATTTCTGCAATTAAAGGTTAAAGATCAAGTAAATCTACTAATACAATCGTTTAGTGGATTGCAAAAGACTCGATTACCTTCACATTTGGGAGTCGATCCCGACCACACGCCGTTAGGAGTGCATGTTCTCTCACCAGGTCCGTTCAACTTGTAATTTGGAGCACATGAGTATTGAACAATCGAATCCAAATGCGTTTTGCCAGTGGGATATGCAACTTGACCGTAAGGGATGGTTTGGGCACGACCACAGTCAATAACTAAATTATTCAGATAAG
>JAQGAD010000769.1:0-28913 GCA_034696625.1 Isotomurus palustris
ACTGATATGATTTGATTAGATGCCTCAATAACGCTATTGACACTTATGAAAGAATGTGTGCTGTTGAGCTTTCACTGTAAAGCTTAGTCATTAAAAGTAGTTCCTGTCGATTTGAGATAAATAAATTGATGACGAATGACATGTAAAAAAGTAAATTTTCGAATTTTAATTCCATGTCAAAGAACTTTCTCCAGTTAGCTCTTTCACTAATCAAAAGTTCAGCCATACCTACTGACCCTTCTTGCATGAAATGCATATCACAGAATACTTCTTGTTTTATTTTATTGATTGAGTCACATATGCATTTATTGATGAGATTTCACATGAAAGCATATACCTTACCGAGATCTTGTGAATGAAGTGTGAAGTTATTGATACTTGGTCCGGAAATGTTGAGGTTTACTCATTCCGAGGAAAGGTCCCAGCTTACTGTTGACTGCAGTTTATGTTCATGTTCCATCTTAGCTCTGGTGAGAAGATGACATTTGCACACCAAAGTGCAGTTCCAGGTTCTTCAGATGTGAACCATAAAACTCAATTAAAACAGTGAACTACAAAAACCGTAAACCGAGGCTATGCATTTACTGAGCCTTAAATTTTCCAGAACTTGCACGTTTTCCAGAGTCTTTTAATTAACTATTTTCTCGCGATTGACATAAGTTCAAATGGATAATATTTTGAGTGCCTTTTAATAGAAATGTCATCTTTTTTACAAACTGTGGTTTTTTGGCTTGGAACTACTTCGCAATGCTGAATGAATGACATCTCCCAAATTGGGATTATTACGTTTATCATTTGCACGATTACACGACTTATAACAAAGCTTGAAATTAATCCACTGAATTAACTGGAAAGTACACGTTTCCTACTATACATACTATCTAGTTAAATCATAGCCCTGTGTAAAAACCTGCTATAGTTGATGATAAATATTTCTTGGAAGTTTGGAATTGGATGAGCAGTTCAGTAAATAATGTTGGCTGAGTTCACTTTATACAGTAAGTTACACACTGTGAGTGAGTTTCTACTGTATCTGTGTGCTTATTTACTGTTACTTTCACTTGGCCACTTCACAAAGGACAACATGAAGTCTTCAATGACACGCTGTAAATAAGTAAACACGACAGACATGTCTTGCACAACCTACAGATTATTTAGGATACAAAACAGTGATGAATGAATAGTTGACACATTATTCCTAAACCTATCTGTTCGTTTCTCGTAAGCACTCGATGCATGTAAAACAGGATTGAAATCCAGTTTTATGACAGAATACTATCCTTACTTGAGTTATTAGAAATTAGAATGATTTATGGGGAACTGGGGAAATTGAGAAAATGTACGTGAGAACGTGAATCCCATCGACCAGCGTTCCACAGCGAGACAAGCTGCTTTCCCCGAGACAGTTGATAGCCAAGTGCAGGAGCTGCTACAAGTTGAGCAATATATCTCAAAACTCGCAATTGTGGACTGTGCAACTCTGAAACTCCGATGTACGTGCCAACGTGCCTAAGGAAGACCTTTCGGTTGAATTTGCTTCGCCGCACACATTTTTTCCACTAAAACTTTCACCACCGATGAGACTACAGAAATTAACGGTGAAAGTACAGATGCGAGCTGTATCCAATGGCAGAAGGAGGTTTGATGCAGTACTCTTACTTTTACTATAGTGTGTTTTCTTTCTCCTTAGGCAAAAACTCCAAAAATGGCATGGATTTCCAATTACGACCGTGTGAAGTCATGAAGTGAATAAAAGCTTTCCCAGCTTAATACATTAAAATGCAGCAAACGAAACCTGAGATGATGAAAGTGAAAGTTAGCAAGCAGCCTGCGTAGGGACAAAAAAAGTCTTTCCCGGTCAGAACTTTTAGCACGTCCTAGAGTAACTTGTCATTTCTATATATACTTTATGTTGTCTAACATTTTACTAATATAATATTAATAGCTTTATTTATTATTTATTATTATTTGCAGCTGAAGATTGTACATGCTAATTTGGAATTTCTTGCGAACTATAAATAATACATGAAACGTGAACTGCTCCTTGAGTAGCTTGAGACTAGAAAGTCAACAAGATGGATCTTTGATCTTGGAAGTTGCTGTATTTCGTATTCAATTTTGCTGACAATCTTGCATTGCTGCGAAGAAGGCAGAAGGTACAACCTCTCTAGTATACTGGACTTTGTAGTACAACTGATCAACTCACATTGAATATGAAGGGAGCCTAACTTGGTTATGTAATAACTTAAGAATAATTCTTGGGTCAACCCTTGCGGCTTGTGGATTTTGGAATTATCAGGGTCCATTGAAAGTCGACATTGGGTCAAAGAACGAATATAGTTCGAATATAGTTTTGTTTTCACTCGAGTTAAAAGCAACATTGGCCAGTATTCTTATTCACCTTTTTCGTTTGAGACAAATTCTGAAGGAAAACTAGCACTTTCGGGTTTATTTTATTTCTGAATTCTTCATGAAGGATGGATACAAACAATATGATGATGGTAGCTTTGGTTTATGAAACAGCAAACAGTCGGCCACTTGGTCGATTACATGCTAATATGCGATAACTCACTATGAGTCCCACTAGAAATTCATCTCATGGTTTATTTCACTGGACCCTTTAGAATCTGTCTCTCTAGTCTTCGCTACATGATATTTGCTTATGGTAAATGGTATCAAAAATGCCCTTACAGTACAGCTTACCATATGACTTGCCTCAGGAATTGAATCATTAATCATATTATATTACACAAATCAGATGGAAACAGCTGCGAAAACACACGCGACAATAAAATTACAATTCTATGTTTGCTGACAACCTATTTGTAAACATTTACTCCAATGTAATTATAGTAATTAAAAATCTTTTGTAAACATGTCAAACAAGTCGGTTATAAATACGAAATTACTTCTTCTGCTTAGAATTCGAGTCACGGATGGTCTTTTCCATTGCATCCCACTGGTCGTTAGACATGGATACGAGCTGATTGAACTCACCAGCACCGAACCCAAGTTCACCCCCATCAAGGAGAATAGTCTGAAAACCAAATCGATCATTAATATGCAATTCGTATCTTGTTTTGAGAAGGACCCTTATGAATTAGCTTATGTGGTCTAGGCATAACAGGGGCGAATTGGTAATTAGGTACTTATACTTTCTCTAGTTCCTCTATACATAAATTAACTTGACGCTCAAACAACTACCACCCATGGCTTTCATGCGTTGCTTCTGCATCACTTCACATTCGCTCTTTGTTGTTGTTTGATAGTTATTTAGTGATACGACTTTCAAGGCAAATTATAATAATTCTACTGTAAATCAAATTGCTTACTTCACCAGTCATCCAGGAAGAGTAATCGCTCAGCATGTAGCTCGCAAGGTTACCAATTTCTTCCGGCACACCGAGTCGTCCTGTAGGCAGTCGTTCCAACGCATGAGAAGCAAATCTAGTGAGTTTCCCCAAATCATGTTACATATGCAATTCAATCTTTGACTCTCCTCATCTCATAGTAATAGCAACAGCAATGGTAAGTATCTACTTCTAAGAAAAACTACTACTACAACATAATCAGCTCTCTATTGGAAACCCTTATGCTCTTGCTGAATTAAGTTACGAATTCTAATATAAGTACTCTTGAATCTGATTTCCATTTGGTAATATAATTTAAAAATCACAATAATTCCAAGAATAAATAAATGTCTTACGCGCCAGTTGGATCTAAGCGACTGAACGCCCCTTCAGTGTAGATAGGACCAGGTGCGATACAGTTGAGCCGAATTCCATATCTTCCCCATTCAGAAGCCAGTGATCTGTAAACCACACGACAAACTGATTCCCACCGAAAAATTCCTTCAGTAACACACGCAGATATTTAGATTTTATTTTCACAGTTAGAACTAGAACTGATTGCGTAATATTTTGCTCATAAATTAAGTCTTGGCGTTTGTAAAATAATAATATAACTTATATAATACCACAAACTACCTTGACAAGTTTTCAACACCAGATTTAGCAGCAGCACTTGGAACAACAAATCCAGAACCTTTGTAAGTGTAAGTAGTGGTGATGGACACAAAGGATGCTCCTGAATAAAAGAAATAAAAAGCATACTATTGCATTATGCCATCTCGGAAATTAGAACAATGTGAAATATTGCGTAAAAATCGGGGATTATTGTTTTTTTGCTTTTTGGAGAGACAACACACGCGATTTGAGAGTGACAAATAATGAATTTACTCACGCAAGTAAAAGTCTTTACAAAATGTACCAACGTACCTTTCTGGGCTTTTATAAGTCGCTTTCCTAACTCGAGAGTAATGTTGGCAGTCCCATTTAAGACAATATCAATAATAGTCTTCCAAGCATTTGCAGACAATCTTTCAGTGGGAGCGATGAAGTTTCCAGCAGCATTGTTGACTATCATGGTAGGTAGTCCAATGGACTTTTCCACATTATCTACAGCAGTTTTCACAGCTTCCGGATCTCGAACATCACAACCCGTTGCAAGTACTTTATTTCCCGTGATCGAGGTGATCTCTTCTGCTGTCTTCTCCAAGACGTTAACTCGCCTATTGTACGTCAACAACTAGTTAATTACTTTTTCTTACACAATAAAATACTAGGTACACAGTCAAAATCACGAAATGATACTCTACCAGTTCCTTTCAAACTTCAGCCTTCCAGGCCTGCCCTGAAAGTTAACTTCTGTTCTTGATTTATGTACTACTTAAAAAATTGACATCCCAGATCACACTAACTTTTTACTCCTTTCCTTTGAATTATATCAAAGAAACAAACAAACCTGGGTTTGATTACTTTTATTAGAGTCGAAACTATAAAAAAAATTAAGAAACTCTCATTTCTGGTTTCAGTCAAGAGAGTAAACAAGTTCCTTTCATAACTTTTACTTTTTCTCTCTTAGAAAATCTTTTCCGTTGAGACCCTTTGTAAGACTCAACCTTCATGTTCATGAATTCGAAATTTTATACTAAAAACAAATTAATCATAATAAAACCCGGAAGATTTCAACATGAATTCTACTTCTTCAGCCTTTAACTAATATTTCCGGGTTTTATTTCAACTGACGAAAAATATTGAGTAATTCTTATGAACTGTAATAACCTCCAACAAAGTGAAATTCATAATTCATACCTTCCCAAGATAGCGACAGAAGCTCCAAGTGAAGAAAGTATAAGAGCCATTCCTTTCCCAAGACCTTTGTGAATAAACAGTTAGATTCATATAAAGAAACCTTTTGAACCAGTAACTTGTTCACGCGTAAGATGCTTTGCGGTTAGAAATTGAAAATGAGTGTGACATCAAAGATCAAACCCTTATGAATATCTTTGCGGAAACCGATGGTCAATATAAATGATGACGCACCTGTTCCTCCTCCAGTGATGAGTGCAGTTCGCCCACTGAAAGTCCCTTTCGGGAGCATCGGCGTCTTAATTGCGGGGAAGAATTTCGCCTGAGGCTTCGGAGTTGGAGTTCCAGATCCTGATGACATCTTTATTCTATTGATTCCGTCTTCCTAGATCATAAAAGAGTGTCACCTTTTATTGCAGCATTTCCTTCATAAAATTCATCCGTTCCTCCAACACACTCTTTACTCTTCCAAGCTTATCTACACACACAAATAATTCTAGGATTTCTAAGAATTTAAGCTCTTCTGTAGCTTTCATCACGACGCATCCAGCCAAGAAAATCTGATCAGATAATAAGATTTGCTGGCTAGGCTTCATAACAAAATCAAATGTAAAAGTCTACTAGAGAGACGAGCGATAAATATAATTTCTAGGAAAAGTGAAAGGTGAATCGGAGAAAGTCGCGTGGAGTGCTCATCGAGTTCACCCAACAAACAACATCGCCCGGGTAAAACGCTACCCACACTCACGCTGATTATCATGTCCACATTGTTTGCTGCTTCAGCTCTCTCTTTCTCTATTGTTGATTGTTATTATCCTCCACATTAATTAATCAATAATTTTAATCCTGATTAATCCCACAGAAGAGCTGTACTAAGTGATCTTGAGTGTTTACTACTTACCAACAGCAAAAAGGATCGAAAGTTTGTGTGCGGGGATGTTTTCACCGGTCGTTTGTGCGGTCAGCAGTTAATCAGTTTAACTGATGATGTTGTGAGCTGTTGTCAACTGAGTTTTGACTTAAACTTGTGTGTGTAGTTGTTTTTGTGACTGGAACTCCAAATCACTTGAGCTTTGGTCGGAGTCGAGGTGGTTGTTGTTGTTTAAGTCTTCTTCTCTGCTACGGGGGACAGACCAGTTTAAGTATAAGACCGGCTGTGTGGTTTGATCTGCCTACTCTGCCTCCTACTCCCGAGTTATACTTATCTATCGACCACGTGAATCTTTTGGAGGAATAATATCGCGTGTGTGTGCCTGTGTCTCCAGGAATTAAATCACTTGATATTTACTTTGATGATAGAGAGTTTACTGTGGACTGACTAAACTGTGTGTCTGGACTAGAGATTTGGAGACAGTACAGTTTACTTAGTGATTAAACACAGTTAGTACGGAAGAATGAAGAACTTGTGGCAGTGAAGTCTGGTGTGTGATTGTAGACGCAATCAAGTTTTCAGGGAATTTTTAGCTGAGTGTTGATTTCTAACGTTTCTGATCCGATTAATTAATAGCAAGACTAATATTGACGTAACTATGGACCTGGGAAACATTATCGAAAAGATATTCAAGCAGGAAATGAAGTCGGATGTTCTTGCATCAAGTGAGTGAGATGTTTTAATTTCTGTTTATTGTGGGTCGTGGTCGTGGGTTCAAAGTACAAAGTTAATAAAAAGATGTATAACTTCTTAGTGACAATGGATTTTGGATTATTTTGTTGCAGAGATTTTATCGGGAGAAAAGAAGCTTGTTGAGGTGGTAGAAGCGTTAGGACCAAAACTCACAAGCACGGATGTTCAGGATAGGATGTTTGCGACGGAAATTCTAGCAGATGTTTTTGATGCTCTCCCGAAAGACTTTCTAAACAATGAAGAACTGGGGTTCATTGTGGAATTCCTGTTAAACCGGCTTAAAGACCAGCACTTGGTCGTTCCAAAGGCGATCCTTTGTGTGCTTCCAATTGTAAGTCATATTGATTGACTAGCTTTAATTGTTCTGGTGGAGTGATGTGACCAGGGACTCAGGGACGGCAGATAGAGGCATCGATTGTTGGTACTTTCCGTACTTTTAGAGACAACTAAAGAAATGGGCGAAATTTTTCCCCTGGAGGTTGGTAGAAAATTAAGAAGTGTTATTTTTTGTAAAGCTGTTTGGGGGAGAAAGACCACCGCTCTGATATATCTGAAACATTCTTAATTCGTTTATATTTTTGGGTTTGTGTGTAGTGTATTACATAGACTAATAAATTAGTCTAGTTACAAATCAGGTCTGAAGGTCCATTGTGCCCTGGTTGATTTAGTATCTGATTGCTTTTTAGCATGACCATGATTTTCTGCTACATATAATATTGATGACTTCCTATGTTCCTATGTTTGTAGGTTATTATGTAAGAGTCAAAAATGTCAGTAAGCATGCACACATTCTTTTCTAGAAGTTTGTATTAGGGAGAAAAATTAGGAGATGGATTTCAAGATCTCACATCGTAGATTGGGAACACATAATAATATTATGGAGTCTAGTTTGATGTATTCGGTTTTCTGTTTATGAAAGCTGATTAAAATCTTCTTATGTTCTTATTAGGTGCATTTTCGTATTTCATAGACTTGTGACCTGCATAATTGTTTCTGACTTTTTCCTGCGTTAGATAGACCCACGTTTCTGATTCCCTATTGAATAGTTACATCACTCATTTAATAATTGTGTACTTTACAGATTCAATGCAGTAACCTACCTGGTGGATCCGGAGCCTTGTTACTGAATCAAATATTCTCCGAAGCAAATGTGCAGTCTCATGTGCATAAAATTAGAAAGACTGTATTTGTAATTATAGATTATATGATTCGAAACAAAACAAATGGTAAGAACTTGAAACAGCCGAATGCAAAATAAATATCGACATTATAATTGAAAATTCGTAGACAATTCGAGATTTGTGTAGTAATGTAGATTGCTTCACAGTTTCCTTCTTAGTACTGTTTCTTAATAATAATTTATTATGATTAATTATTTTCAGAGCTGAAAGACATGTCAACAGATTTTGTAGTTAACTTTCTTCAAGCAATCGACGGAGAAAAAGATCCAAGGAATTTATTGCTATTATTCCAAATGATCCCGAAAGTAATTAGTTCGTTCGACCTGGGTCCTTTCATCGAGGATTTTTATGAAGTTTTAGCGTGCTATTTCCCTATCGACTTCACCCCGGTAAGTGCCAAATCGCCAAATGCCAAGGATGATCAGCTACCTGACATAATAGTTTTATAGTTCTTCTTACTTTTTCTATTAGCACTTCGCAGTGTCCTCGATGTTGAAATTGAATTTTCATGTAAAGTTAAGGAAAGTTTTAAAAACCTTTGTGTCATTTCAGAGTTATTCTGTGCCAGGGTCAGAATTAATTACCAGGGAGAGTTTAGCGGACGCATTGCATGTGTGTTTGTCGCAGACACCCAAGTTTTCTGAGTTCCTGATTCCATTGACATTGGAGAAACTTGAATCCAGCTTACCAGAGGCTAAGGTTGATTCCCTTCGGTTGTTGGTAAGCCCCTAGTGACTTGATTTAGTTCATGTTTAAATCGTGTATCGTACATATTTAATTTGAAGAATGCAATAGGGATAGAAATTATTGATTTGACATTTTGACAATTTGGACGGACGAGTTTATTATTATATAAATAATCATGACTAAAGAACGCACATACTATTCACGTAAAAAAAGGAAGTTACTTTTAATTCCAATTAAGAACTTATCAATTGTAACAGATGTTTGGTAATTGTTTAGCAAAGAAAACCTATGTTGTGTGTTGTTTATATTTGAAGTAATTTGTGTTTCTGTTTCTAGGAACTCTGCTGTGAGAGATGCTACACAGCTAGCAATTTGGAACCTTTTCTGTCGCAAATATGGCATTCCTTGCGGCGAGAAATTTTCATGGGAGGCAACGAGACAGTTGAAAAGCACAGCATGGACTTCCTACAGTCAGCTTTTCGAGTTATTTCTACGGATGAAAATGTTCTCAGCACGTGCATTGAAATGGTTTTTGTAGGTAAGTTTAGACGTATTTTGTAAGCAACCTTGTCGGAATGAGTCTAATTACACCAAATGTTATATTGCCCAGAAGCTGTAGGTTTTCATTCAGCATTCAAGACATGATTTAATTAGTGAATCGATTCAATATTTGAATTTATACATTTTAAGGGCTTATAGTTCGCTTTGTAGTAATTTTAAGTAGTAGTTCGTTCGTTTTTTTGTAGTAGTTCGTTTTGAGTCTAATAATTCTAAATGTTTACAGAATGCAAACATCATTTATGTGAGCCTGGGCTAAGGTTGATCCAACCCACATCTAAGATTCTGGTTTCGATGTGCAATGCCAGTGAAGCTACATGTAGAAATGTGTGTCCAAAGGTACTTTCCGTGATCCGAGATCAACTTACGCACAATGTAGTAGGGAATGAGGAGAAGAAGAGACTTCTAGGAATTACACAACTCGTTGTGGCTTCCACGAGAGAATATACCCTAGGTAAGTTTGTGTCATATCCATTTCTGTTTAAGATGTTTCCGGCAACTTAATTTGTTGTTTCTTCTTTCTACGGGATGAAAAAAGTACAAACATCGGGGTTTTCAAAAACAAATTGCAGCAGAATAACAATCGGCTTTATTTTCTTGTGTGCTTTTGTATAGTGACCCTAAGCGATTTATTGCCCGACTGGGATCAAATCGTTGCTACCTGGTTTACCTACCTGACTTCGGATGACAAAGAATACACAACTCTATGCCTAAAAATTTTTCTAATACTTCTTGACAAAGAAGGTGACTTCCCTCAGGAAAGAAGAAAGTTACTCCAGGAACATATTCTTGCTCTGGTGGAGAATGGACTTTCCTCTGCAGATGCTATGTATGTTGCACAGTCTTAAAATATCTTTTAAAGCATGGCTAGTATGGAAGTAATGGAAAGTGGATTGGTTTTAAATCGGCTTTGAAGTATGCGTATATTGCTCTACGCTTAAAATGCAAAACAATGTTTTCCACAGTTCTGCAGTTATTGCCGTTGCGGAGAAACTAACTTCCACATACGAAGAAGACTTTATGGCAACTTCAGTTCCCTTATTAATGAAGTGGGCAGATCCTAATGTAATGAGTTCTGAAGGAAAAGATACTGCGAAAAACAGGGAGCAGAGAACTTTGAGTTTAAAAATTCTCGGTGAATGTTCAGGAAATGGAGCGTTAGTTTGCGAAACTGTGGTTGCTTACTTATTGAATTTAATCAGCCAAAACCACCATGATCAACATGCACTTCAGTGTTTGGAACTAATTGTGAACAAAGTCACAACCGTGGAAAACAAACTACCTCGGTCGATTAACTTATTAGTTGAAAAGCTGTTAGTATTGGATAAAATTTTCCAAGTTGGTTTAGACCTTTATCTCCATGAACTTCAGACAGGGTTAAGTGTTAAAGACACAAGCAGTAATGCAGGTAGTTGTGCAGAAGAGACTTGTTGTCGAAGGCAGGAGGTCGGATCTCAACAGGCTTCATGTGGTAAACCTATACAATCTACCACAACAGATGAGTTCAATCTCTGCACTAAAATAATACGTAATATCGTCAGATGCTCGGACATAGATCGACAAACTCAAATCGAGAAAAAGTTTTGGGAAGTCATTGTGAGCGAGAATCCTTTGAAACAGTGTTTGACAAATACACCGGTGAGTTAACTTATTTAGGCCGTAGCGAATCTTATTTTTCAAATTAGATCAATTTATGAAGTACAATAAACCTCAGACCTTGTGCGTATTTTTGTTTCTGAAGTTAGCGTTGATTGAGGCAGTTCTGGCTTCACTGCGACAACCTGTAAAAATCCATAGGCAGTATGAACTCGTGGAGTACTTGTTGGAAAAACAAATAGGTCCCAGTCAACAGCTACCGAAAAATTCGAGTGACAGAGAAAGTCTTGTGAGGAAAAGGTTTCTTGGAGTTTTACTAAACAAAACTGAACCGGGTATGTGCAACCTGAACTCTCCTTTAGTTGTTTACAACTCTATTCGGTTGTAGGAATGTGATGTTTTGTGAGATGCCATGTGATAATTATTATGTCTCTGTGGAATAGAATCTGAGTTTACAAGAACGCTAGCAACTGTCGAAACAAATATCCATAACGGGTTTAAGTCTTACAATATCACACTTCCGACTGATGATCAAACGAGCGAGAAGATGGAATCTGGTAATTTCTTTAGTACATTGCGTAAAAGACAGTAGCTTGGCACGTAAAGCAATTCATTTCGACATATATTATTATGACATGATTTTACAGTACCAATGGAAATTCAAATGGATGAAGACCCAAAGGTGGACAGATTGTTTGTGCTTCGTGAGTGTATTGAGCTGCTTGCATGGGTCACCAAATCCTTGGCCATGAGGGGAATAAAGAATCTAAATAGCTGGATCGACAAAGTAAGCAATGCAACTTGTCTTTGTTTCTCTTCAAGTATATTATACTTATATCTGCATCCTATGTATTTTATAAGTGACTTTTTCGATTTTCCTCAACCGAGTCTATTTATTTTGAGTAAGAAGTTTTCTTTCCACTTCCTTCAATATCTACTGTGTAAGGAACCCTATTTTACCTCTTAGTTAAATCTCGTAGTGTCGTGGCACATTTCTGATTTCAAATATTTGAAAAAGTTTTAATTTTACCTACAGTGTCAAGAAGATAAATATCCCATGAACTGTTAAATGATATTCACTCACGTTTTTGAATCTTCTCTGTATAGATAATCTTCTTGCTGATGAGGGAAGACGTGGGAAATATCGCAGCTAAGGGGTTCAGTACGCTTCTAGCCGATGATCCTGTCTCCCTGAACTGCGAATCTCACATCAAATTCAGGTAAACATCAGTTTATTTGTGTAGTCGTAGCTCAGTTCATTGTCATACATTGTTTGTATAATACAAATCATACTAGCTTCCGGTATAACCATTCATCAGTTTAGCGCAGACAAATCAGTTTCAAAATATATTTGCAGTTTGTTTTGTATTGTTGGCAATTGTGAACTCAGGCCTGGAGAATGGCTACAAATTGTGTATGTACAAAATGATATTTATATGATGCTCGACTTCTTTACAGGTTCTTGTACAAGCAAAGAATATTCCAAGCATCGGTTCCCAAATTAGTCAAAGGATATCGTGAGGCTGAATCCGTGTCATCCAAGATCAATTTTATCCAAGCGTTGAGCTCGCAGCTGAAGCATATTCCTAAAGAAATATTAGCCATGTCTATCGACAGCGTAAGTATTCCAACTCTGATATTATACAATTTTAGAATCTTCTGAGGTCATTGATATATCGATCCTGCAGTTTATTACAATTAGTTTTGGAACTAAATTCCAAAGGTACAATACTCGTGTCATAGCTGTCAAGATCTTTGAAACTGAAACTTAACCTGCCAAATTAGTCTAAAAGTTGATCTCGCATTCAGTCTCGAGTGCAATAGTAATTAAATGAATCGATAATTTCTTGACATGCACAGTCCACGTCAAAGTTGAAGTATTATTATAAGTAATCCTCTTGAACAATGAACTTTCCAGGTTTTCCCATTGCTAGTCGCCAGTCTCAAATTCGATTCGTCTGGTGCGGTTCTTCTGTCGACATTAAATGCGTTTACGGAGATGATGAATAACTCCGATGATGAGACTGACAAAATGCTTGTTGAATACTTCCACGATATCGTTCCTGAGCTGGTTAGATTGGCAGGATTTCCAGGAAATATAGTAAGTGTTAATTGGAATTTCATATTAATTAGCTACAGAGCATGATTTTAGCTCACGCTCGCAATTAATACCCAAAAAGTCATTTTCACCTGCAGTGCCCGTGCACTCTAACGTAGGTTTCACGTAAAAAGGCCTTTTTGGGGGTTAGAAATAAGACATGAAGAACCTAGCAATTTTTGGGTTCAGAAGTATGTATGTCCTTGCTGTTGTATAAGTTGTATTTAAAAGAAGTTTCATAATGTGTTGTATAAGTCGTACTTAAGTGAAGTATATTTGCCAAAAAAACTATCATGAGAATTAAATTTTGACAAGTTTTTAAGTTGCTGTTTGTAAATAATTAGGATGTGAGGATGAAATCTCTGCAGTGCCTTAGACGATTCGCCAAATCTCCTTTGCATGTCATTACTCCATTACGAGAGCAGGTAAGTTTGGCAGCTACTTTTCGACTTCTCTTATTACTGGATTTAATACAAGACATAACGTATCAACTAATGTATTTGCAGGTTGTTGATAACCTTAAACTGGCATTAGATGACAAAAAACGATTGGTGCGAAAGGAAGCCTATCAAACACGAAATGTTTGGATACTCATAGGATCACCTGGAGGATTGTAGTGAATACTTATGACGAAAAGTTAGTTTGCTTTTAAAATGTAAAAAGACAATAGAATATTATTTTTCATCTTTACAGCTTCAAATTATAAGACTTTAAAATAAATGTATTCTTCCTTTTGATGAGATAAAATAAAACACAACCATAATAATAACCACAACTGAGTTCCCATAATTCACTGTTTATGGCATTACTTTAATCAAATAAATCATCTCCCAGTTCTAAGTAAAGAAATCAACCACTCATTCTCCACCACGCACAAGAATATTCCTGGTAAATACTAATTAATTAAATTGGTCATTCTCAAATCATGCACAAAATTGCTGATGACAAAACAAAGCATTTTCATAGACAAAATTGCATAAATTATCATTCCGCACCAAACCATACGAGACTTGAGACGGTACTCAAATTAATCAATTCATGGGAAAGTGTTTTTATTCTCTACCAGGTAAAACATTATGTGGCTTGAGTTCCAAGAAGTGTATGAACATGAAGAAGACCCTAATTCGTTACACTATATTATTTGCAATATTGCAATAAATATTGCAATGTAAATAATAATGCAAATAATCCAACTGAAGTCACATTCTTAACATGAACTCACGCGTAGGCATTCCATATTCCATCATCCATGCATTTAATCCAGTTGCCAAATACAACTGTTCCAAGTACTATTTTTAGTAATTTTTTGCATAGTGCATCACCACTAAGGAGCAGAAAAGCGGAAATAATTATTAGTAAATAAAATAAATTAATTTTGAGTAATTAAAATAAGAAGATTAAGGTGCCCCATACTCCATGCATTACAACTACAACCTTCCATTGTTCCATTCGTACCATTTTGAAGGAATAGATTAAGTACAGTAGAAAATGAGCGTGCAGGCATGGGGAGAGGGCGAACCTGGCGGTTCCACACAGTACTACCCTTTACTCCCATACAAAATACTCCAGCTCCCCTCGCTGGTCCACACAGCACTTTACTCTTTATTTTTGTCTCATGTTGCCCCCCAGGGCTGCACGGATTTTTAGTGTAGTGAGGTAGCGATGAGCTTAATCTATACCTTCAATATCTATGATTCGTACAGTCCTTTCTTCGGCAACGACAATAGTTTCCTTTGTGTCTCTCACTCTCGCATTCACGAACCGCATCTCCTCTAGTAGTCTCGTCTCCTTTTAGTCTAATCAAAATATTTCAATTAATCTAAGTTCTAATCCATAATTTCTCAGGAATTATTCGCATACCACCTCTCGTCTCTGCACAGCTTCCTCAGTCCTCCGTCCCTTCATCACAAGGTAAGTTTCAACAAACAACAGTTTGAATAACAATTTTCGTGATGAAAGCTATCTTGATTAATTTCTCGTGTGACGTAAATGAACATCCCTAAAACTGTGTTTTCCTAGTTGAAAACGAGAGTTCGAGAATCACCTAACATTACGCTACGATAAGCCATGGACCCCGAAAAAGTATCGGCTGCTAAAGTAAGCACTAATTAATATTTGCACTTATTTGTTTGTTCGTAAGTCTGTGTTAATCTTCGTGTGGGAATATGATGCGGTTTGTTTTGTAATAGTCGACGGTTATGAGCTGGTTTGCTAAGGCATCGTGGGCGGACAAGCAGCCTTTTCTCAACTCTCTGTTTTACACGATCGACGTGTCCGATTCCCAGAACGCAGCGTTCCATAAGATGATCAGGGCTTTTAGGACGAATGCAGATGGGGATTTATCTGCAGTTCAGAACAAAGAAGATAACGGATCACCAATTCTTGGAAATAAATCTGTGATGGACAAAGGCATGAACAGCTTGGTTATCACAACCACAACCACTACCACTTCAGGTGGAAAAGATGGACAAGGACGAGGACGTGGAGTACGCATTAAGAAGGTTCGTTGCGTCAATATTGTATTTCAATTTATAGAGTGCACCTTGTAGACTGAATCTACACGAGTGCACCTGTAAGAAGATGCAGCGTAATAAATATAGCGTATTGTAGGCCCGAAAGGCGGACTTGGTGGAAGATGGAGAGAAGATGAAAGAAAGAAAGAAAATCAAATGGACTGAAGATGATGAAATGGATGAAGACAATGGAGAAAGACAATTCGGTTTAAAGGTCTACAAGACGTTGGATGATATCATGGACGAAGAGTTTTCTGCAAAACCCAAGACAGCCTTTGGGGCGTATTGGAATAAATCGGAGATCGTCCAGGCCACTCGAGGAGGCATGAAGAATTTCATCGAACATCGGGAAGGAATAAATGATGACTTAACATGTTTTGACGGAAAACTTCACGAGGCTCCAAAAGTGACGGATCGTAACCCCGTCGGAATTGGAAGTACACTACAGGAAATAATTAACTCGAAAGCTGTGCCAAAGATCAATGGGAATAAGACTGAAATGGAAGAGGTGGGGGGAGTGCAAAAGGCGAAGCAGTTTATGATTGCTTCTGCATCCACAGGGATCTCAAAGAATAATCCTTTCCTGATACTCACAAGTAAAAGGGCACAGCGTTGAAACACTAATACATTTCCTGCTGTACGTAATGCTTACAAATAAGCTGAGAAAGTTTGCACAGTCAAGTTCAATAAAAAAACTACGACTTATTGCTCGTCTGAATTACTTCTCTACTTTTCACTTGTGTGATGTGGTGCAGCGATGCAAAGATGAGCACGAACTATAATATATTTTAATGTCAGTCTGAACGTGATAAATTATTGTATCTTCTACAGAGGAAGCTTCGTAGAATTTATATATTACAAAATGAACACTGCAGGGCTTTGGGGAACAAGAACCTCAATTCAGAATTTCTCTCAAAAGGATTCTACTTTTCACTCCAGCTTCGAGTTCTTACTTCTTAGTGTAATAATATATACCACAATCATACATAATTAATTTAGAAGTATTATTATGAGGAAGACAGAGAAGAGGAGTAGTATTGAGCTAGAGTTGCTGAATCAACAAGGACCGTTCAAGCAGATCCACTTAATGAACATCAAATGTCTTCCAAGTTCCAAATGTAAGGAAACAATGTAATAGTTAGGTATTAAACTCATTTCCATTACTTTATTGCTCCTTTCGAGTCAATAAGACTTGAACGTAGTAATCATGCGTTTGAAGCTACTATGCTCTTGCATATAATCTCTACGATAATACTTAATTACTAATTCGGATAACCTGCTATAATAACATATCCAACGGTTTAAAAGAGACGCACCGAAGCGGTATGTAATCAGCAGTCATTAATCATCATTTCATCATCATCCAGTTCAAATCTGAACTTTTGCATGGACAATGACACTAAACTAGTAGCATCATAAAATTATATTAGAAGTCAATCTCCAACCCGTGGGTACTGTGACGAAGAAGGATGGAAATAAATCCAGTTTTAGAATCCAGTCTTGGTAACAATCTTCTTGTAATAATGTTTGAAGATGGAAGAAACGAAGGATGAAAGATGAAACAGAAAACAAAATGTAAGTTATATTATTATTCCCTTTGATTACATGACAGGCTGCTGGCAAACGAAGGTTCATTGTTGCCTGCCTTTCGCAATCTAGAATTGGCTTGTCTTGGAAGGACTTCTTATATATATATATATGATGCTGCAAAAATACACTGTAAGGAATAATGGCAATTTATGTAAATCTCACTCGACATCGAACCCCGAGAACCAAACATCAAAGAAGAACTGGAAGTGGTAGATGAGCTTCATTAAACAAGCACCATACATAAGACAGGACTTAGGTATAATATTTCATGTCATGATCTCTTTCTTACGAAAAATAATGAGCTTTTAGTAAGTGTTGGTATACAACATTCGTTCGACTTTTATGATGTTGTCTCACGTATCGCAACATGCATCTTCTTTCTTAATTCTTAGTACTTCATTATTTATTTCCCATTCCTGCCCAACTGGATATTCGTGTAGAACTGAGTTTGATAAAAACTCAGGTAAACTCTCATGATGAGTTCATAGGAGGAGAGCGTTTCTGGCTGCTAAGTAAGTGGAGGATCGTGACAGTAGTTTTTAAAACCTGGGATGACTTGGGTCTGCACAAAACTAAATGTACGAATGTTAGATGCATTGGAGAGATTCACTGAAAAAAAAGAAAACTCGGCAGACACAATCATTTTGCAGTTTACATTGTTGATCCGTCCAGAGAGCCGTCCAGTTTCAATTTCGATCTCGACCTCTGAAGGCAGAAGTCAAAGCCAGGATAAATAGAAAAATAGAAATGTACATCCTCAAGCTTACTTGGGGCTTTTGTCTCATTTCAACCTTAATATTAACTCCCACAGTATTTTGCCGTAAAACTAATACCAAAGGAAGTAAAACCACGTCTGATCCTTCTCTCTCGGGTACAATAGCTGTCTCTGAAGGGAGTACTAAGTTACCTCAGCACGGACTTACAGCTAGAATCCTTCAAGTAATCAATCCCAATGCCAGGAACGAATTTACAGTAGTCTCTAAACCGATAAACAGTGAAATAGTCGTGGGAAAAGATTTGGTGAAAGGAGCCAAACTGATTTTGGAGTGCAGTGCTCCTTACCCTGTCCAATGGATTTATGCTGGAGATGGGGTACGTAAAAAAGATGAGCTTTTGATTTCAACATACTTAATTTCATCATCATCATCATTTCCAAGATAAAATCAAGGACTCTGTCTTGTCAACTTTAAGTTTTTCTGAATTCTGAAGTAAAATACCTTTTGTCAATTTCTGTTTGCAAACTTGAGAAATAAATGGGAAGTGCATTTAATGTCAAATCGCATGTTTGACAACGTGACAAGGTGGAAAAAGTTCACATGAAAGTTAGTTTGGTACTTCCCACACAACCACACAAGCCTTTTAAATCAAAGTGACCAATTCTGAAAATTACATTCATGTCAGTATGGTTAGAAAATTCCTCTTTGATATTAAAATTCGATTTTTTGAAACCTCAGACACCAGAAATCTCTACAAACACATCTTCCACAAAATCAAAAGGGAAATCACGGGCATCGGGGAGTTTTACTGCGACCGCAGCCTTGGGATTTAACAAGAAGCTTGTGGAGAGCGACACAGGGAAATATATTTGTCGAAGTGTGCAAAACTCAGATGATTCAGTATTCTACTACATTTACGTCCCAGGTACTTAACTTCCTTTTATGTGTGTTGTTTTTACTTTATAACTTATAAGTTTTTATCAAATAAAAGTAAATGATGTGACGTGCCCGATAATGTTATTTGCCTGTACAACGCAAAATTGCTTTTTCATGGTTCTTTTCTAACTGCTTTCTCCAGATGCAACACATATGAAACCTGAAACCGTAAAAGAACTATGCAATAGCTCCTTTATGTTCGATGAGTTCCGTGCTTCCGTGTCGCAGAATAATAATAAGCCTTTTATTTTATTGCTGTATTTTCATTTCAGGCAAATCTCTCTTCACCTCAAGCAAAAGTCAAGCACTTATCATGCAATCATCTTCGTCTTATTTGAGGATTCCATGCAGCGTGACCAGTCCTGATGTTGTCGTGGCCTTACAAAAAAAGAAACTTGACGTATGTGAACCATAAAATTCAAATGGCATCTCTATAATCCTCAAATCCCCCGATAAAAGAACTACGGAATTCTCCTGTGGGATTTATTACATTCCATCCACACTTTAACAAACACTTCCTATTTCATATTTCATTTGGTCAAAGATCAATCACCAAAAGAGCGGATGGTGTCAGAATGAAATTTTATTTACATGTACACAGGGCTTCCTTGAGTGTCCTGCCGACGGAATATTGACATTCAATCCAAAGACAGGCTTTACAATGGTTCGACAAGAGGCTGAGACACATTATGATTTCTCAGGAGAATACCTCTGCATCGGTAGTTTCAATGGAACTTATCAAGTGGTGGAATTTCTCGTGAAGGGCGAACCAAGACTAAAAGAGCAAACATTCTTTGGTAAGTTGTAAGTTTGTTCTGAAGGGAAAGTTAGAGTGCTTTTACTCTGTCGGGTGATATAGTAAGACACAAATTGCATGAGTATTCTGTTCTCTAAAACTCTGAGATGTAGAAAAGATGAAATCCGATAGCCACTACAGTTTACAATGTCTTGAGAAATTTCCCATTTCGTTCGCATCTTCCCAGAAATTGAATTTTTCATTGATTATAAAGAGAATAGTTGCAACGGGGCGTGAAAACACGGTCCATGTCTTTTATTCGCCACAAAAATCTTGCGCAATATAATATAAACAATCTGTAAATGTAAACTGTAGGACAAATCTGAGAAATAGCCTCATCATGCAACTTTCAATTTTCTCTTCAAGGTGGGTCAGAAGTAATGAGTGGATTCAGTGATGCCGATGAAAGTCAATATTTGCTATCAGACGATGAAATCCAAGGAAGGAACAGCGACGAAAGTTCATGTACGCCAAATCCATGTGGACCGAACAGGTAACTAAAAACAAAAAGATCCTAGTTGGTTCATCTCGAATCTTCACACCGATAGAAAGTAATAATCGTTACTTCTTGGCAGCTTACTTACAAAAAACTTTCTCTACTTATACAGTCGCTCATGAATTACTCTTTCAATGTGAAGGATTGTTCATTCAATTAAGTACAGTTTGATTAAATGTGTCTTCAAACTCATTAGGTTTAGCGTTGTACACCGGTAAACAAGGTTGAAAACACTTTCTTATGGAGATTAGGAGATGCTAAAGATTTTAGTACTTCGCTCGCAGTTTTGCAGTTTACAAAATCACATTCTTTGCAAACAACGTGCAGCTAAATTGTTGATATATTATTAACGTAGTATGTATAGTCATTAAGCCATGTTCCTATCTAAAGGCTCACGGACTAAGGTTCGCATTAAAATATAATTAAGAATTGGAAATGTCCCGTGATTGTTAAACAAAATGACTATACAGACCGAGAAATGTGTTAATCTGTGAATGTCAAATGTTATATATAATTTACTTATACACTTCTAGAATGCAATAGACTTTCTAAACTATAGAACTGTACGAGAGCTCATTACTTTGTGTAAATAAGCTGATGAAGGATCCACATCAACTGAGATATGTGTCAATGCTTTTTGTTTCAGTATTTGTCGACGTGTATCACTTGAGGTTAGCCGCTTACCCGTGTGTAAATGCAAACGCGGATACGATGGCGTTCCCCCGCAATGCAAGTTGTCTACACCTTGTGATCCTAACCCCTGTGGACCTAACAGGTCTGTACTTTCTAACTTTTATTGTATTGCTCATCCGTTCGAACTTAAAGTGTATTTCTAACATGCAGACAAATCTTTCTACTCCCCTTCATTTCTACCTTTTCATTAGACAGTCATCAAAAGGCGAATTTTTAATTTCTAAAAGTCAAAAGTTAAGCCCCATTAAAATAAGAGACAATGGAATACATGAAACAAAATTAGATTCTCCCGAGAATCTTCAGCCTAGCAAAAATACTCATCCTCTTAATTTTGGCTATCTGTGTATTAAACATTTCATGGAAACATTTTAATGATGCAATCTCTCTTTTGTCTTTACAGCCGATGCCAGGAAATTCCTGGAAGAAACTCAGCTCAGTGTACATGTTTGGCAGCTTACATAGGTAATGTAGTAACACGTAAACAAGCAGCTTAACATATTTACAAACATAATATATGGCTCGCTCACATTCAAAGTTCAAAGTATAAGTCTTTTCTGAACTCTATTTCAAAGACTCACACACGACACTCCCATTCAAAGTAGAATTAATGTTGAATTTGAGAGAGAGAGAAAGAGTAAACCCATGAAAAAGCACGAAATGAGGATTATGATAATTTCTTTAAAAGCGATTCATCCTTTTTATTCATTCCGTATAATGCATCTCAATTGAATTTTGATTGCACATCCAATCCAGGACGACCTCCAAATTGCAGACCTGAGTGTTTACTCAACTTAGACTGTCCGGAATCAATGGCATGTGTCAACCAACAATGTGAAGATCCTTGTGAAGATTTGTGTGGAGAAGGGGCACAGTGCCACATTAGAAATCACATACCTTCATGTACTTGCCCACCGGGTTTTTCTGGAAATCCCAGGAAAAATGGGAAGTGTGGAAGATCCCGGATTCCTTCCGTGGAATACTTCCCCGTGCTCCCGTACGAACAGGATAGCGAGGAAAGCTCTGTTTTCTCCAACTCTAAGTTCGCTTGTGAGCCTTGGCCATGTGGACCTCACAGGTTAGAATTCATTATTTACACGTTTAAAATGATCCAGAGCTTTCTCTCCTCATTTAATATTAATTAAACGTTACGCAAGATAGAGAGACTCCGGATGTTAACAGGAAAGAACAACGAGACTTGAAACAATTTAATGAAACTTGATGTGTTTTTATGTTTATATAGCGAATGTCGACCTGTAGGAGATAACGCGTACTGTTCATGCTCATCTGGATTTGTGGGACGACCGGTAATAATACTCCATTAAGCCTGTTTGCTTTGTGCTTTGAGTCAGTGAAAGTCTCAGTGGCAGTGGCAGTCTTGATTCTCTTGCTCTAAAAATTACTGGAGTTGGTGAAAGAGACAAACAGGATGCATTGCGTCATACGAAATGCATCAGACTAAAAGCATAAACTTAGATTTGTTTGCCAAGAAAGTGTGAGCTTATATTTAGATAGATTGTTTTATTTTCTTTTGTAGCCTAATTGCCAGCGTCCGGATTGCAGAAGAAACGGAGATTGCCCTCAAGGGAAAGTGTGCGTGGATAACATCTGTAGGAATCCATGTGACTACACTAAATGTGGACAGAAAGCGAAATGCATGGTTGTAAATCGCCAAGCTCAGTGTTACTGTCCGGAAGGATTCAAAGGAGACCCTACGGTGAAGTGCAGACCTTACGTGACTGGAAGTGGAGGACAGAATCCAGGGATCCAAGGTCCAAGCGGTGGAAACCACCCGAAACCTCCAATGGGCAGTTTCCCTGTTTCTCCACCATCCTCTTCGGAAGAATATCCTTTATTTCCCGGTGAGTCTAGACCTCCAGTTGGGGGAGGAGGAGGATATCCGGGCAGCGGTGGTGGTGGTGGTGGGAGTTCTTCGACCGGTCGACCGATTGCAATTGCTGGTGGTGCAAGACCTCCCCCACCAGGAGCTTCTCCAGGAGGAGTCCAATTTCCTCCACATGGGTCGTCGGACTCCGGAAACTCTCCGTGTGAAAGATCTCCGTGTGGGAAGAACGCAATTTGTAGCTTCCGGAACCAAACCGTAGGTTGTAAATGTCCCATAGGACACACTGGTTTTGGCTCAGATCCTTACGTCGAATGCCGACCATCCGAAAATCCCTGCGAGAAATGTGGCCCTTTGAGCAAATGCGATGTTATGAAAAATCGACAACCTGTTTGTTCATGCCTTCCGGGGAAAGTCGGGACTCCTCCGAATTGCAGAGAAAATGATTGCGACAGGGACAGAGACTGCCAGGACTACGAAGCATGTCGCAATGGACTTTGTTCAGATCCATGCGTCCACTCTAATTGTGGTAAAAACGCTGTTTGCAGACCAATTCGACATCAAGCAGTTTGTGCTTGTTTGAATGCTCCTGACAGAGACCCGTTATATGGATGTCCTCCTTTGAGACACTACGAAGGACTTGCTTTCTCCTCAGCTGAATCCAAATATTACTCTAGCTCTTATGAAGTCGAATAAAAAATGTTTACTATTCTTCTCCCGAGGGAGAATAGCATTCTTGTGTGTGCACATTATGAAACACAGTCATTCTGTCATTTACTTTCGGCTTCATGCGGAGTCTGTGGAAGGTTTTAAAATTCTACTCAGTTCTCGTTTCATTCGTCATTGTCCTCAGTCCCTATTGACAGCTCAGTACTACACAGGATACAGCGCACATTACTGTGTGCTAAACTCAACAATTTTTGGTTTTCGTGTAAGCAGTTCAGGGAGCGAGTTTCATTTATGTTGCTTTATTACTGAAGTAAAGCAGAAATGAAGTATTCTTCTTCATAAGCTCAGAGAGGATTAATTTCATCTGGATTCTAGATATATACCTTCAACCTTCATGAAAGCTTTGTACAACAAAATTAACCCTTCTGCACAAATTGAAGCCTTGCAGGTTTGCAGGTTGCAGGTCCGTGTCGAGACGTTCATGTCCCCGACGTTCATGTCCTCGACCTTCCGGGACTGTTCCCGTTGCAGTAAATTAAAAACTGGAGTACGTTTGGTAAAAGTTTGAAGAGGCACATTTACTCGTTCACGTGAGGGATAATTGTCACACATACAACTCAGCCATTTAATTTTCTCTCTAGAACTAAAACCGTGGAAGTGTGCATCAAAGTGTATTAAAGTTGATGATGTTCATTAATCCCTAGAGGCTAGACTATCAGTCATCAGTAGACTTTCATTTATTCTTCTCACTTTCACAACTTTCACTTACAAAATCATGCAAGCATTGCTAATATCTACTATCTACTGTGCTGTGGTTGGAAGTTGGAATTCTTTTTGACGATGCAGCAATATTTTAAGTTTTCATAGATTTGCTATTCATTTCATCATTTCTCTGCGACTGCCTCATGAAGGTTTCTTACAACTTATAATCCAGTTCCAGTTTTTAGATGACCTCTAAAAGTTCCCAATCCTGTGGAGCTTGCAGTGCTCCAGTTTCCATTTCCAGTTGAGATTCAAGCGTACATTTGAGATGAGACGTCTTTTTACAGATGAGACAAGAGATCAAGAGATGAGATCGGGTGAGATGGGTGAAGGCAACAAAGTCCGAATGAATGACTCAGCGCACTCTGTCTCACTGGGGAAGGAGAGGGCGAGGCAGGGCGCGAAACCACAGAGTTTGAATTCACTATTAAAATCAAAACATCTTGGGTGTTTCCCGTCTTCTATTTTCCAAGATTGATTTTTAATTACCAAACCTTGCTGTCCTGCTAATTTTCGAACAGAATATCAAAATTTCAGTGCAATGGGAGCATCTGCACTTCCTGTGCTGTTCTTCACTCTTCTGTGGGGAGCTGTAGGGATTGTTCTTCCGTTTTTCGTTCCAAAGGGACCGAATCGAGGGTAAGCGTGATTTAATTTAAGGATAATAATGAAACATGTTGTAATACGCATAAATTTATGTCAAACTAAGATCCTTAATGATTTCTTTTTTGAATTTCCAGTGTGGTTCAAGTCGTATTGATGTTAACAGGGGCGTGTTGCTGGCTGTTGTAAGTTAGAAACTACTTGTTTACACAATAAGAAGGGAATCTTTGTAGTATTTTTAATTGATTTCTTGTAATGTTATTAGCTGGTTGTGCTGCTACATGTGTCAGATGAATCCTCTGATTGGCCCAGTCATTAAACAACATGTTGCTCTAGTCATGCAGCAAGAATGGGTAAGAGCGAATGAGAATACTATGTTATATAGATTGTAGATGAAAATGGAAACCTCCTGCTATTCAACACTAAATTGGATTTATTTCTTACAGGGATCTGGTCCTGCATCCACTGCGACTTAAGTGGTCTGTTTGTGTAGATCTTGATAGAAAATTATGTTTAGTTAAACTACATCCGCTGATTATTCTCATTCCAGTATGCTTGTGAATACAATTCACGAGTATTATCTTTGTTCATGTGATCGTACCGTCAAATAAGTATATGTACATTAACGTGCAGTAGAATAAATGATATAAGAATCAGTAAATCTTCAATTTTTATTTAACTGTTGCCGACTAACAATAAGTTACATAAAACTAATAGTTGACTGTGAATAATTGGTTTTGCTGTCTTTTCGTAAAAGGTACACCCACTCTCTCAGTCGCTAACATGTGTCACATTACTATCTTCAATCTTCAGGTTTCATTGACATGAAGAACAACGAAAATCCTCCAGCTTTGAGTTGATAGCGTTTAGGGTCTGAACTGTAGAGGTTTCTGTTCATGGCTAAATCAGCAATGTAGTCTTTTCTATACTCATTCAGCAGGTCATGACATTTCCTCTTGATCATTTCGATGTCACGTAGGTCACGCGTGCTATTCACGATATCCTGCATTTTCCGCATCACTTCCTTCCGTGTTGATGACTCCTCTGATTTTGACTCCCAAGTAGCTAAATCCTCCTTAAGAAATATAATGTAAGTTTTAGAGAGTTACGAATAATATGAATAAGCTAGGCCGAAGAATTTAAAATAATTGCTGGTTTCATTATAATTATGTACCAAAGACAGGTATGGTTCAATTATTTGAACCATCTTGACATCGACCGCAGTAGCTACCACTCTGATCGTGATCCTTCGCCCAGGAACGAGTATAGAGTTAAGCCATTTTTCTACGCTTGGTGTATATTGCTTGAGCCCTATAAGTCCGAACAAAAGTTAGCTGAATTAAAAAAACAGCTTCCACATTTAAACTTCGCATTTACCATCGACACAGATGCTGACATTTAGTGAGAGTTGAGGAGGGACAAGAAATCGTGGAGTTATCGCGTAAACATTGTTAGCAGGGATTATCATACTACGTCCGACGTCAATTAAGTTGAATCTAAAAGCAGAAAAAGCACAGCATTCAATTTAAGGCTGGCTCTGTTACAAAAATAGAAGAAGAAGCTTTTGAAATCCGAATTAAATATATAAAAAATTCCGTACATAGAAAGTGCAGGGTTTACAGCACCGCATCCGGATATAGCTCTCACGAATGCTCCACGAAACCATCGACCTACATGCCTCTTTCCATACTCGTGTTTGAAATTTTCGTAAAATCCTCTCTTCATTAATTCGTCGTACCCACCCTCTCCCTTCACACGCTTCAAAATGATTGAGACATCTCTCCATGAAGGGTACCTGACTAGGAACATCTAAAATAATCATGGTTCCATTATCAATCCGAATTACTGGTAGCCCGACAGAGTAATAATTGAGCTATCAGACAATTGACTAAACCTGATCTGGTTGTGGCACGAGTTTAGCCTTAATCCTTCCAAGCCTTCCTTCACCTTTGCTGAACCGGTGTTTTATGTAAGATTCGATAAGTTTACCTAAAAATTTCCGACGACACACCCATTCACGAGAATACTGTACACACGAAAAAATCATGTTAGTCCCAGTTCCACTGTAAGCTTCATGACCGCATATTTCAACTCTAAGCGTTGTTGTGTTGGCATCAAGTTGGCTGGTTGCAATAGAATTCAAACTGTATTTCCGGCTGAATGAATGAACATCAAAGCAAACTTTACGAGACCAATTGTACTTCCCCAACACGTCGCGTTTGACGTTTTGTATAGATAAACTCGGGAACATGAAATTCATTTCGTTGAAACACGCGAAGCTGCACACAATTTTGAACCTCTTGAATTCACCTGCGTTAAGAACCCAGAAAAATTTGTATATTCAACTTTCAATCTCTTTTCATCTATATAAATGCAGTTTCGAAGTTTACATATATACGTACATGAGCCAATGAGTACTGTCAACAATTTGATCCTAACACCCGAAAACCATACGAGAATGCAATGGAACAACACCCTTGTAAGTGATTTCATAGAACAATCAGGAATTTGGAAGTTTATGAGTTTATTACGTGTCAACTACAGTACATCGTCTAATAGCTACGGATTCGACGCGTCGGTTAAATTCATGCATTATTTTAGCGAATGAACAAGTAATATTATAATGAATGTAACGAAACCTTTGATGTTGGTATCTTGTTATCTAGCCCTAGCGTCGTATTACCAATAATCATAATCAAGTCATCAAAAAACGCGACACTGCCATTTTTAAACATTTAACTGCTCGATTTGTTTGATACACACGCACAACATCTGACTTCATTACATTAAATAAAATAGCCATTAGCCATGCACATTACAACTGAGATGTCGACAAACTAATAAAATTCTAATATAACCACACCAAAAAGAAAAGCATTCACAACTAATCCCATTCATGAGAATTCATTGCTGCAAATGAGCGAACTTCAGTTACCACATATCTTCCCCTTTTTCTGCAGATGGGACAGGATTATATCGTTCAAACTGTCATCGCCAAGCCAAAGTGTACCGATGACTCCTCCAGTTTCGTCAGGCTCAATGTCATCAATCTACAGTTAAACAGGAAAGAACTTCAAGGCTCGATTATCTGTAACGATTGATAACTTAAAAATTTACCAAATCCAACACAAACGGGTCCTCAGTGATATTCTTCAACTTTTCTGGCTTCTCAATGCCCTTGTAATCTCCATCCGGAATACCCAACAAACTCACACGTATTCCATACACCACGTCCTGTCGGAAATCGAAACAACTTAAAACTCGTAGCAGAAAGCGACACTAATATGTAAACCGCGTTTATGCATTTAGGCTAGAGATATCCTTACCGTCATTAAATCTGCGTTAATCTCATACATGTTATCATATTCTACGAATTCCCCATCCCCATAATCAATGAAGTCCACTTCGCATCCACCTGTAGACGATTCCAATACCCTTGCGCGGTAAAAGTCGCCGTCTCCCGTGCCGTCTGGTCCGATATACTTAGCCAAGACTACATCATTTCTCTCAGGGCATCTTTTGATCTTCATGTCTGGGTCTAATAATACGAGAAAGAGCAAAATTCAAATTACTCAGAACTTAAAAACAGGCAATGCAATAATAATCATCTTTTATAGCTCACTATTCTCCACGTATGTTTCAATTCTGAAGTTAAGTGCGTCTAAAAGATCCACGTCTATTGAGGCAACAACATGATACTTGTTTACAGCCCATGCATAGGTTACTCGTACGTCAGCCCCAGGACACAGATTGTCGGAATACTTCATGTTAGTCCAGCGAAATTCTGAACCCTTCACCGGAAATGGTAATGTATTGGGTTTATGCATCACCTCGAATGGCACAATCCTGCCCACCTTCCCAGTCTCGTCACGAGTCTCTTCAGTTTCATCCAATTTATCTTTCAGCTGCGGAGCCAGGTTTTGCTGAAACTGGGCAAGGCTCAAAGAATTGAGCTTCAAACAACAATTAGCCAAAAGGACATTTTCAACATGTACAAATACAACCACCAACGTATTAAAAAGTAGTACATCAAGAAAAATCTTACCTCATTATCCATCCTACCTTGACGCATTTGGTTTGACGAATTCAATTCCGTTTGCTTTGTAACTTTGTCAGTCATCGGTGAAGGCGCATTCGCCGTAGTTCTTATCTTAGGACTGTCAACAAAATCCTTTCCTTCATTTTCAATTTCATCTGGCACTTCAAATCTTGAGGGTTTCACGATTGTTTCGTATACCACTTTTGCCTCATCCGTAGCACTAATGTGTAAAATAAAATGTCACATTTAAGCTCAGTCCAAAAAATCGCATAAATATTGATATAACGCTACGCTTACTTTCCGTTGCAACTAATTCCACAACGCGCCATTGCGAAACTAGCCTGAGCAGCTTGCCTGGAACACAAG
>JAQGAD010000770.1:0-28899 GCA_034696625.1 Isotomurus palustris
CTACCATAATCACCTTAATTTTGCTCAAATTGAGGCACTTGTAGCTAGTGTGTCCATCATGACGAATTTTAGCTAGGTGTATGCAAAAATCAGTAATGTCTTTAGCTATGTGCTATTCGTTTTTTGATGATTCGTCATGATGGATTCATGTAAAAAACGGCGTGTGAAATGAGCCCATTTTTCATGACTCCTGAAAGCACCCTTTTAACAATACGAAATCAAGACCAATTAAGTCAGTTCTTTATGTTTCAGTTGTGGGTTTAAAACTGAAAGAGTTGAAGGAATTTTAATTTAAGAATTCAGAATTTTTAAGTCCTTTTTTACAAAGTTGCCTCTGCTAAATACATGTGTAGCATATAGTAAAATGCAATTACTTTAAAGATACAACAAAGCCTTTTGCCAACCTCTTCATTATGCAATCATCCACACAACTAATTTAACTACCCCAGGGGAGTAGCACAAGCTAACCTAATATTTAGAGTATTATGGAAACTTACCCTGCCAACGGTTTAAAAAAATCATCAATGGAAAGCCTTCTTGTTTTATCTCTTTGGCCAATTACTCAACCACCTTAGCTGTCTCAGTTTCAATTATTGTAATTCACCTGAAATAAATTTTCTCAAGTTTCATTCTAACATCTAAGTTATAAATCTATAGAGCAAGCGCTATATAATCTCTCCAACAGAGGCAAGAAATTATCTCCCATGTTATATAATCCATAAGGATCAAGTTTGAATTAGTTAATTACTCTTGTATCACTCATCCCCCATATCTTTAATTTATGCACGAAGTAAGCAGAGACAGCCGTCAGCTCGAAACCAGCTATAAGTTGTTAAATTGTGAAATGAAAAATGGCATGTCATTTAAAAGCACAGTGTGAAATAGACTGAATAAAATACATTGACCTTATTAATTGAATAAATACATTACAACAGCGAGGTCATTCGAAAGTCACGTACCACGGAGGTAAGTACGACGGGTAGCTTACATTTCTACTCTTCCTTCTTTTCACTCAATTAATAATAAGTCAAAAAGTTGTGAACTTATTTTCCCTTTATTTACTGAATTTGATTCATTAAATCCATATTACAGAATATTGTACAGAATAAATTGCAACCTTGTAACATTTTCAACAGAACTCAACTTCTGCCTACTCAAAAATTTCTTAGGATAGTAGTTATGATTAGGTTTCAAGGAATTCACTCAACTATGCGTACGAATAATACATAAGTAATTTTATTTTACGAAACCATTTGTTCTACTCTACATTTTTCTACTAACACATGTTTTAATACACTACACGATTGTTGTTTCATAAGGAACACGAATAGACGAAAATAATTTTGCTGGCTTATTCAACGAGTTGTTACATTTAGATAAATAGTCCGAGTGACTTTCTTCAGAAGATTCTTGGCTGCTGCTGATGCAACTGATGCTGGTGCCTTCACAGCTAAGCCTAACTTCCGCGGAATCCTCTTTGAAAAGTACATTAATCTTTTTGGTAGATAAATTTGGACACCTCTGTGCAAAGTTTATTTTACGCTCTTTCTGTAAAAATTTACTGCAACCCAGTTGAGAAGACAATGAAGTTGTAGTTGTAGTTTCTACTCTTTCTCTTGTAGAATCGTAGCTAACAACAAGGGGAGGAATAGCATTACTACCTTGGCTCTCGAAACTTACACCAGGTCGATTACAAAGCTTGCGGAACATTTCCATTTCCTCTCTACTTTCTTTACGTGTAATTCCACAATAAACATGTTCGAAGTCAAGAATATTGTATTTATTACTCTTCAGCTCTGCATTGGAGGAGTGCCTACTGCACACATCGCAGTTGGAGTCAGTCTTTAAGTTCAAGTTGAAACCCTGTTTCGCATTTCTCTTCTTACATTGACACAAACAGTTGCTTTCTCTCCTTAACGAAGACTTATCAGGTATACTTTGTTTAATAATTGATTTGGGATTTCGAAGTAACCTGGCAGTCACTCGGGATCCATTCATATCTCTAAGACTCAAAGAAACCACTAAATGGGCTGGAGAAGAAGTGGAGCTTCCTCCTAACCGGTTACTGCTGTTTCTACATTCTGGAAGTGGAGTTGATGTCACAGAAGATGGAATTCGGTTTTTGTGCGTAGATGTAGTCGCATCAAGAAGGTCTCGAGCAGCTAAACTACAAGAATTGGAGGGAGATAATTTGATCCTGCAGCTTCCAGTCCGTTTCCACGAATTTCCACGACACAAGAAGAGAGGAAGTTTAGCTCGTAACTCTCGTTGGAAACGTGGGTGCTTAATCGCATACAGAAACGGGTCTATGCATCCTGCCATTTTGCAGAAAAGTGATGGAATCGCTGAAGCCAAGGGAGTGAGGAGTCTCTTGTAACCGAAGATTCCCAGGAGAGAGACGACAGCATATGGAGTCCATGCTACCAGCCACACTATTATGATTGTTGAGGATAACATAGCAATCTTCATTTCTGTCTTGTGCTTCTTAGTGTCGCGTCTAGGGAAAATAAATTGAACAAACTGTAAATTCATTGCACTACATGAAACGAGGCAGGCCAACAAACCAACCGAGAATAAGCACGAGAAAACGAAACCATGTCTCGAGTTTTATTTTCATGTAAACCGTAAATCAAACTTCACACAAAATCCGATTAAACTGTACAGCACTTCATGCCAACACGCCATTTACTTGCTTACTTGCATTTGAAGCTTTCTCTTCCAAGTTGGACGATTCCTTTCTGTGAAACGGGTTGGAAAAGCTCTTGCCTTTCTGACGTGTGAACAGTCCGGTAGATTTTGACGTAGGAGAAGACAATCATCGAGAGAGGAACTACAAATGCTGCGAGGAAGTAAACGAAGACAAATAGGCGGTCTGATGCGTGTTGAGAAAGGTAATCGAAGGAGCAGGAAGTAAGGTAGCCCTCGGGAACATATCCGTTTACACCAAATATGGGAAGGCAAGCGAAGAATATGGAGTAGATCCACACTGCTCCTACCATTGCCAAAGCTTTTGAGGAAGTTGTTCGCTTCAGTGGATTCAGCGGGTATGCAATTACTGTATAGCGGTCCACAGCTATAGCTGACAATGTCATTATGGACACAGTCCCACTAAGTCCACCAACAAATCCGTAGATCTTGCAACCTGCAATCAACGGACAGAGGAAAGTTTTGTTAATTTCTCTTGTGCGACCCGTTGTAGCGTGAATTTACGTGAAGTTACGTGCCATGAGATTAGAAATTTTAACAGTAGAAATTCAAGATGCTGTATCTACTCTGTAATCTTTTAGGCCTTCCTTCCTGGCAATTACAGGAGACAGCAATTAATCGAGATTGGTCTTACCTATCAACCCAAGGACTGGTCCAGTGTAGGCAGAATTGACAATGAAAATTGGCATCTTCAGCATCATCAAACAGTCACTGACAGCCAAATTTACTATCAGATAGTTTGGGGGAGTTCGGAGAGACCGACACCTGCAAGAAATCCGTTAGCCGTTAGTGGATGAATATGACGAGCAAAATTCCAAGGTGAAGAAGGTATGTGAAGTGTAAAGTTCGTCAGAAATATCTTCTTCATTCAATGCGACGGGAGTAATGTTTAATTTAATGTATTTATGTATTCTTACTGCATGCGGATAAATACGGAAAGTGTTTGCTCTATATATTCAAGCATAAATAATTCGTATATTTAGTGTTTCTCGCTGACTTCTCTCAAGTAAGGTTGTTGTTATTACTACTGATCTGCATTTCCCACCCACCTCACGGAATAATTCATGATTGTATAACCGACTTGTACATTGAAGGAATCTGTGCTAAGCATTTGTGCTCCCAAAAGCAGCTTTTACGCTTGTGCTTGGCTGGCAATCAAACTTCCGATTTCTAAATCCACATTACTCAACAGGAAAAGAGAAACCAAAATAGGTTGCTTCAAGTAGGAAAGGTGAAAGTTGTTATGATGAATCTAACTGGGAACCAACGCAGGAGAATGAAAGCGTACAAGTTGTATGTGAAAGTGAAAATGTTTGAGTGAGAATCTCTAATACGATACATCATACATCTTGCCTCCCAACTTTCACTCATCCACTTTCTTTCCAATTTTGAGGTTAGTTGTAGCTTGTAGCGTAAACTTTCGTATTTCGCGTCAAATAACGTGATTGTGAAATTAATTTCCTACCGAAGGAAGACGCGGAGTGGTCTTCTTACTCCACATCTTGTCAGAGTGAAGGAAACTGTGTTTCGTTATCGCAAGCCCATTTGTCCCTGCCTGTGATTTAATAAGCGATATAATTGTATCACACTCACCTGATGAACATGAGGACTACGAGAAGATTCCCTCCAACTCCTATGACCATTAAGACTGCGTATGTTGCACCAAGAAGAGTGTGAGTGTAAGCGGATGCTGGTCCATAACTAAGCCAATGAGAATCAACTTTCTCCAAGAAATGCTCATTAAAGAGGCCAAAAGCAGTCCAACTATTTAGAGGATGAGACATCTTGAAATGCTTAATAAGGTCAGCTCTTGTTGCAAATGGACTTGGAGAGCTCATCAGCATCCTCTCATGGGAGTATGAAAGTTCTTCGTATTCATTATTCTGTTTTCTCACCGGAAAACTTTCGTCTTCCTCTGAAACGCTCGTTTTTGCTGTTTGACTAATCTCGTCACTCTTGTTCCTCAAGGATTGCACTGCGTTATCCGCAAATATCTTTATAGCTGGATTATGCAAATTATGAACTTCGAGTCTACTACTACTCTCTTGCGACTGGACTGAATTCAGCTTATCAATGGACCTCAAGGTTGTGAATGATCTGAAGTTTGAAACGACTCTGTGTCCAAAAGGAGACAAGCGAGTTACTAACAATTGCCTCTGGGGAATCCCACTCGAGGACTTTTTAAAACTACTTCGGCCACGATCATCATTAAGGTTCTTGTAAGACGTTGTCAATTGTTGTTGTAAAGGGTTCTTCAAGTTGTAAGGGTTCTTCTCATGAGGACTCACAAGTCGTCCACTTCTCACTGTCCCCTCTGAATCGTTCGAAGAAACTTTTCGTTTTGCAATGCTCATGTTTTTTGTGTCTTCTGGCTGTGTGAAAAGAAATTGTTCCATACTTCGTTGTCGTGCAATCGACATCTTCTTCTTCTGAGTTGGAGAATTCACTTCACTTTCCCCAGAAGCAGAAGTAGCACCAGACCCTTCAGACTCGTCAAGTCTCACAAAAGTGTCTTCTTCATTTGTTGTGGAAGAATGTGAATAGTTTGATTTTGAAGGATGAGAATGTCGGGCACAGTGACAGGGATGTCTTATTCTCTTCTCTACAGAAGAATACGATAGGTCGGCGTTTATCTGGCCTTTTTCCAGTTCACGAGACAGGGACACCATTGAAACTGATTGTTCCGATTTCTCTACTGGTTTTCTAGTTTCACCAGCAGTTGACGGAAATTCATGCCAAGTAGTCTTGCTAGTAGAAAATAACGACAAATATTTTCCCCTTACACTTTCCCATAAATTTATGTTTTTGTCTTCTTCCTCTCTAAGCGCATCTTTCACCTTCACAGTTTGATTCTCAGACTGGCTAAACGGGATTAGGTTTACTTCGTCTGTGTCGAATTCTTCTTCTAAAGTCTGTGTATACTTTACCAGAAGTAATTCTGAAGAAGAGTTCTCACTTTTTGCCTCATTCTTCAATGTCTCATTAGGTACTGCAGAGCTTTCACTTTCTATCAATATTGAGAAGACGTACAAAGCCAGGCACATCAGTCTTAGCCAACACATCTGCCCTTCGATACTAATCCTTGACACACAATCCATCATAATTGACATTTATTGTCAGAATAGTTGGAAATCTATTTTCTACTAAACTTCATTAGTTGTTTGTTTGTTAGTGTACAAGTTATTTCGTTATGTATTACATAATATTCGGAACGAAATCATATTACTGCAGGATACTTTCCATTATTACAGCTCCCTTTAGTATAGAGTAAACAACTTCATTAGTACGAGATTATTTGATACTTTAACTTTGTTGGTGGTAGCAAAATGTAGGGATAAATGAGATAGCTTTATTTCATATACAGTCAATTAAATTCGGCTTGTGAAACAATCAACCGTGATCAAACTATTCCCTGTGGGAAAGGAAATCATGGGAGTCACAGTCCCTGATTAATTATCAAAAACTACGTTCATGTATGAGAGCGGAAAATGTTCATTTAAGCGTAAATTGGATTCCAATCCTGTTTGGTGTATTTCTTTCGCTTGCTGCTGCCAACTATTGTATGACTACAAATTACAGTTTGCATACGAAAGATTTACGAACAAAATTAGGTTATTGTCGCTTGATGCACAGAGCTCTCCGTGTACATTGCATTCTCGTTGTACATCCAAATCCGACTACAATATGATTCTCCTCTTTCGCACTGTCTCAATTTTGATTTTGGAATGAATAATCTCACATTTCCAAATCAAAAATTTACAATAAATAACAAGCTATATAATCTTTTAGTACAACAGGAAAACTTTACTTAATTACATTTATGAAAGTTGTTTCAGGACTCAGGTCTTGACGATCTTCTTATTGTGAACTCTGTACAAACGATGACTTGTAAACTTTGTGATGCTAAAATATACAAATGCACGATGCCAGTTATAAAGAAGGAATATGAAGCATACCTTTTTGCGAATAACTTTCGATATTATTACTGTAAGATTGTCTGTATTTCAATCAGGACAAAGTAGATATGCTTAATTATAAATTTTAATTAGTTTTCAATTCAGTAGTGATAATTTCAAGGTACACTCTCAGGTCGCACAGTAAAATTGGCCACTGTCTTAAAGTTCAGGAAGAATAGATTCACTTGAGTGAAGAGGTTTTCTCACATTCCCCACTACTTGATATAAAAGCCCTTTATGATTTCGGTTGGCAAAGTTGGTGAAAGCTCAAGACTAGACTGGAGCTGTGCTTAGTGACTCCGGGTATCTTTATTAAGGAAGGCATTTACTTTCCACGGCATTCAGACAGAGGAACGCTGGATCCTTTCGAGTATGTGGAGACTGTAAGCTTTCTCCTTTAACAATCCTCTGCTTGCATTGCTCTCGAACCCGCAACGAGACCTATAAGGATTCTTGAACTTGTACTATTTTCCCCATTGTATTTTATACGTATGCCCGTATATGAAATATGAACGCAGATGTAGCGACATGCTCAGCCGACTGCCACGCAACTTATTCAGTTGATGAGTGGGTGATATCTCAATTTCGTGTCCAGTTGTTTGCCTGATGCTCTCTGGAGTTTCAATGTTCAGGTCGGTTACTCGCCTGCAGGGATTTTTTAGTTCAATTTCATGAAATCCACGTGATTTATCTCTGCTCACATAATACACGAAAATAATACAAATGAAGAAAAATGCTTCCGGCCTGTGCCCACATGTCGCATGTCTTCCTACTTCACGTTTTCTCCTAAAGAATTCACAGAATTCAATGCAAAATGTGGTAGCTAATGTTCACGTTCACGGGAGAAAATTAAATTATCGTTCACTTGAAAATCTATACCTGTTTCTCAGAATTAAATAGAATATGAAAGGATTGTTTGAGTACATCAAAATGCTTGCACATATTGTTGTCTCGTGGGCAAATATTGAAATGCCATGAATGTATATTAAAGCGTACCTTGTAATTTTAATGTATTGCTGTTACCTATTTCAAGCAACTCGTAGAGTATTGGAATATTTGCATAAACATAAACAGTGAAGCAAACACGATCAATGGAAGCTGCAAATTCTTGCTTTTCGTTTCCTGTCAATATGCCTATGAAGCTTGTCCATGTCTTTAGATGAAACAAAATTTTCAGTCAATTTAATCAAATTGCGATTCAGATCGCATTGTTGTGTATTTGCCTGAAATGCAAATCAACCACAAAATACATTTTGATGAACTTATGTTGCTTTCTAAACAAATGTATGTAACGTTTTGTAGTTACGAAAAATAGAAGCATTACAAGAATATCCGTGAGCTTGAACAGCCATATAACACTTGCTGTTTGATATGGAATTACAACTTTATGATGTGAATATTCCCTTAGAGTATTACTAGTAAACTTACTCGCGTGCTTTTATCACTATCATTTGCAGCTACATTACAGTAAGAAGTGTTTTAGTACACCGGCTGTTTGTGGCAATTCTTTGCAGCTACTTTGAAAGGAAAAGTAACTGAATAAGTACACCCAGAAGTCAAACATGGTACTATGGGAACATTCTTTTAAAAAATAGATGCGTGTTCAAGTTACCTCAATATGAACTGTGACACTAGGTGGATTGCTCTTTACTTGTCGACATCACAATTTATTGCATGGACTTGTATAACAAAATTGTTCAAGCAGCTCGTTGACTCAAAAGTAGAGAGCAGCAAGTCTTCATTACCAAGTACATCATTGATACAGATAGCCAGAAAGGTGTTTCCTGCAGCAGAATCGCACAGAATACATTCTAGAATGTACCGATGAATATTGAATGAATCTTGATTAACCAAATTAATTATTCAATTTATTGGGGTGCATCAAGGAATGCACGACAGTTATGGAGCAGTCTGTTTGATCTAGGAAGCAACTGCAGGTGATGGCTTATATAATCAGCTAGACGGGAAATCCTACTGAGGACAATTTATGAAAGAGCAGATCGCACAATGTATTAATTTCAAAGGTGGTTCTAATGTAATGGCCTCTCTCTTGAGAAAGACACGGGCAGAAAAAACACATACCGCATCTTCAAGTCCACTAGACACGCAAAAATGGAAATGAATTGCATATAAAAATGGAGATGAATTGCATGCGAAATTGGATATGAATTGCATGGAGAAATCGTAATAATGTTGATGTTGACACGTGGAAATACACGTAAAGTTGGCAGTTATTTAGAGTTACGTAACACAATGATCAGGATTTGTAGAGGCAAAAATGTACTCTTACAAATGTGTTACAAAGTCTCTTGCAGAAAAATAGGCCATGAAGGAGAAGGATTTGCTTTGCCAATTGTTTTGGCAAGTATTGTGTACCTGAATTTACCTAAAAATTCAAGTGGGAATTGTTACGAAGTTGAGTGCGTCCAGTCCTTCGTAGCTGTCATGTAAGATGACGTCTAAGGTCTACGGACTTGCACATTCTTTTGGAGCTTTTTGTGTTGGTATATTTTATTTATTGCATATAATATGTGATTGTTAAGTAACAGCTAAGAAGAGTGTCATGCGTTGTATAGCGATTCGGCTGCTTAAATTTCACGGAGTCACTTAAATTTTTTACCGAACTCAGTAGCTGTACTTGAAATTTTAAGGGTTCTTACCCGAAGCTTATTCAGACGTTGCTTCAGAATGAACGGATGAATGATTCACTTGAGTTTGAGTTTCAAGTTTCCACTATCTACAGGCACTATTCTAAACACAAATAGTGTGCAGTCGAATAGTTGCAGAATTATTTTAGATATCATGTTACTTTACAGTAATCATTTTTTTCAGGTAGTTTTCGACTTTGGAGAGCTGCAAATTAATGGGGAGCTCATCCAGGTACTTCACTTACAGAAGACAATACAAAGAACTTTTCTCTCTCTTGTTATGGAGCTAATCTTCTTTTCTACCTAGTTTTCTGTGCACACGCTTTCATCTACAATTTTACCTTCTAGTAATGTTACAATATAATTATTTCTTCCTCAATGAACCGAACAATTCCTTTTTCTATGATCTTCCTTTACAGTTACACGGAAGTTACAAGACAGGATTTCTCTGGATTATTTTCATCTTCATGCATCATAAATTATTATTTTCCTCATCTTGTTATATGAAGGACTGACTTAAGGATATTTACTGTAACAACCCAGCTATTTTTTGTTAAGAATGGATGTAACAATCTAATCAATCTAGATCTACAATGTTTCTGTATCTGATCGTAGATTTTCTCATCTCGCTCTCATTTTTAAATTCTGATAGTGTATTTTCAGAACACGTACATGCTTCTGTTTTAAGATCCGCCGTTTCCTTTGCGAAAACTGTAGTCTCCAGTTCCGTAATTGCGAATGCAACACCCGGAATTTATTTTACGCTCTACTAGTTCCTTTCAGGAGACTTTTCCTGAAGTCTACAACCTTGAAGCTCGTAATTTCAATTTCACGTCATGTCCGCACCTGCACGGGTATTTGATTAAAACCCTGTCATCCTTTATAATCTGATTATATGTCATCAGCGGCAAATTAATCAACCGTACGCATTAGGTTTTTAAGTCTAATGAGCTGTTAGTCTGGTACAGTTCCTGTAGCTGCGCTACATCATTAACCAACATCAGATTAGTATTGTAGGTCCGAAGCAGATTTCAACATTTGCTGTTGGAGAAATTCGGCTAGTTGCTAGTTCAATGCTACTTTTTTAAGTAAATTCAACACAGTCTGCGTTCCCATCATCCAAAATCAATGATTCTCAGAACGTGCCATCAATTTAAATTTCAGTATGTTAATGAAATACGCATTATACTTTAAACTATGGCTGCATATTTTTCTGAGCATGCAAAATTGTAAAACAATGCTAGCAATCAACAACAAATCTCCATGCCCCATGCCTTTGTATTATAATGTTTGCAGTTGCTGAAAGCTGTGTTCCAAAAGTAAAAGTTTTGATTTCGTATCACGAACAGCGTGTTTGCGTGCTTCTTGCAAAGCGTAGGTGGAAAGTAATTTTAAGGATCTGAAGAAATCATACGCAAGGTTCTGTGACTCGTGTCCCTACTGTCGGTTGTATTCATCTAGCTCATTACTTGCGTTGTAAGAAATCTCCTTCGCTAGAAGTTGTGGCTGATAATGGGGAAAATATTATGGATTCTGCAACGTGACAATCAACTTCCAATTTGATGACACTGTCATACGGATTCAGTCAGCACACATTTTCAACTTTACCAGATGCAGACTACTGTTCACCACAAGTTGCGAAATAATCTGGATTCTGTACCACCTCCCACACAATATCTTATTTAATTTTACCCTTATTACTTGGGAAATCGGAAAGATATCTTCAAAGTTCGCACATATCATATCACCCACCGGTAACAAAAATTTAGGAAGAATTATGTAGGTAACTAAATATGCATGTTTTCAGGAACAGGTACAGCTGGCAGGTACATTAAAAAAGTTATCACGTCATTTTAATATTTCAGTTTCCGAAACTATGCTAACTTCTAGCAAACTCTGGGTAACTAGTAATAATTACACCCTGCAGATTCTAATGGTTTCTGTAAAAATCCACTCGTTTGGATACAATAAATAAAGTATTGTGATCTTTCCCAAGAAACTACGCTAAGGTTTGCTGTGTTTACAGTAGAGTGGTTTCATAGCTAATGTATGGAAATAAACCTGACCTTTTGCTTTCTGTTCTAACTACCAACGTGCAGTAAGTTCGCGTGGATGTTTGAAAACTCTCTCTAACACTTTCCCTTGCGTAATTACTATTCAGAGTGGCACTTTTACTTCGCCACAACTTCGTGCTATTATTATTATTATTATTATAACCTTTGAAGCTAAGATTACGCACAATATCATTGTCACCATAAGGAGCAATTTCATCTTTACTACGAGTAATCCTATCAATCTCAACTTTCCCCATTAAGCCGCATTTGCTTTCCCTTTGCATTCCACCCACGCTAGCTTCAGTTTTATGGGTACCAAACCCATCAGCATCACTAAGTGCGTCTTTATTGTCTAATTTACAACTAAAATCCTTCTGATCCCCAAACTCCTCTGCTTTTTGATGGCCCTGTTTATAATTTAAAGTTTCATCGCATAACAAATGAATGGTCTCATCGGGAACAGGACACGAGGTTGAGAAATAGCTGCCACATGCTTTATCATTCTCATCTGAGGTTTCGAAAGAGCTAATTCGTTCATTTCTTCTTCTGCTTTGCTTCAAGGATGATTTTAATCTCTTCTTTGTTCCGGAATGAATTGTATTCGGAGGCGATGCATTAAGTGGTTTCATCTCCCTTAAGTTGAATGTAAGATGAGGTGATGAATTAACCAATGAGCCTCCATCAACTCTGTTCCGTGACGTTTCAAAGTGGGTGAAAGATGGAGAAGAAGTTCCTCGTCTGCATGAAATATCGTCAGTAGTTGTCATTTGGTTGGTACTGTGTGATGAATGAGGTGAACGAGAAACAGAAGTTCTCAGACTGCGACCCAAGAACGGCAGTTTGGCTTGCAGTTCTCGTTGAAATCGTGGGTGTTTGATGGCATACAAAAATGGATCTATGCATCCTGCAGTTTTACAGAATAATGAGGGAATTGCAGAGCCAAGAGGGCTGATGAGATGTTTATAACCAAAGATTCCCAATAAGGAGACCACAGAATAGGGCGTCCATGCCACCAACCACACCAAAATAATTGTAGACGACAAGACAGCAATTTTAACTTCGGTTTTTTGCTTCTTACTGTCGTGTCTGAAATAAGAAAGAAATTGTTTTAATAATTCAATTCTCAACGCTGTTTACAAAGCAGGGTGCCAATTAAAAGCACTGTATATATTTATATTGAACGTACTTGCAGCGAAAGCTTTCCCGATTCGCTGTAACTGATCCTGTGCGTCCTTTGGGATTAAAAACTTCAGACTTCTCGGCAGAGCGGACAGTTCGGAATATTTTGACATACGAGAATACAATGAGACCCAGAGGGAATACGAAAGCTCCGAGGAAGAAAATAAAGATGAAAACTCGATCGGAAGTGTTGGTGGAAAGGTAATCAAAGGAACACGAGGTGAGGTAACCTTCAGCTACGTATCCACTTACTCCGAAGAATGGCAAGGTCGAAAAGAAGATTGAATACACCCACACTGCACCAACCATCCACAGTGCTTTAGAAGATGTTGTTTTGTTCATTGGGTTTATCGGATAGGCAATAACTGTATAGCGGTCAATGGCGATTGCTGACAGCGTCATTATGGACGCTGTCCCACTTAATCCTCCTACGTATCCGTAAATTTTGCATCCTGTAAAAATATCGTCAACTTTTATCCTCATGGGCGAGAGATTTGCGGACACAAATATTTGATATTCTATCAAAAATAAAATACAACTGTTTCGTAAAAAGTAAGTTTAAACACAACAAAACTTTAATTCTGTAAAATCATGTTATTACACTTGGACTTGCCCACCACGGGGAAAAAAGTAAATTTTAATTTAAAACTTTAAACCTGTGAAATCATGTAATCCTTTAAACCTTGGCCTTTATAATATTAGCATGGGAAATTAATTTTGCTAGAGAACTATTTCTGTTGCTAATTATTCAACGATTTCAACTTGGAGGAACCTGGAAAGGAATTGAGTGGGGAATTTAGTCTATTGGGAAAGTTATCCCGGAATTTTGCTTACGAACATTTTTTTAATATGAAACCGAAAAATAAAACTTGGGTAGGATGACAAGAGGGTTCTTCTAAAAATCAAGCAGTTAATTTGTTTGAGCAACTTTTACAATTTGTAGAAAATGTGCCTACTCTTTGGCTCTGAAATGTAAAATATTACTTGAATCTCGCTCAAATATAAAACTTTTTCAATACAACTGAGAATGATGCCACGCGAAATATTCGAGGAAATCGAAAGTTGCATACGAACCTATGATTCCCAACGCAGGTCCACCGTAAGTCGCATTGAAGATAAAAATAGGCATTTTAATCATCATCAGGAAATCGCTTACTGCCAAATTCACAATCAAATAATTCGGAGGCGTTCTAAGTGATCGACATCTGAAAGCGAAAATAAATTTACATAGAAGTATTGGATATAAATTTTGAGGAATAAGAAGTTTTTTTTGGTGGCAACTTACCTGATGAACATAAAAATGACGAGAAGATTTCCTCCAATTCCCATAACCATAATGAGACAATAAATCCCACACAAAATTCCAAATGTTAAGGAAGACGCTGGTCCAAACTGCAGCCAATGTGAATGGACGCTGTTTAAGAATGAGTTGTCGTATAGTCCGAATGCCTCCCATACTTCCACTGGATGCGAAGCAACAAAGCGATTGACTAACTCTTCTCGGGTTTCCTCAACCAATTCTTCGATCGAAGGTGTTGTTATCGCTTCTCCAGTTGTAGTGAATTTATTTGTCTCATGAGGTAGCACATAACTTGTCTCATCCACTTCCCATTCACTTTGCCAAGGATATTCTTTACTACCAGAATCGTCCCATGAGTAGTCTTTCCCCATTTCTTCATCTACTTCAAAGTCGTTTGAGTAGACCCGATTCTCTCCAGAAGAAGAACGATGCTCGTCGCTCCTCTTCCCACGAGATTTCGGAGATACTTGATAGTCCACTAAAAATGGAAACTTGTTGAGAAGGACATTCTCGGAGATAAAAGATGGCAAAGGGGTAATTAAAAAGGTCCTCGAGCCTCTCGAGTTTCCTTCAGTGTTCGTAAATTTCTCCAGATGTTGGAAATTAGTCTGGAAAATTACTGGCTTATGGAGAAAATTCACCACGTTGCTCTTAATGGGCTCGTTACTGTGTCTGATGTGTGTTTTCGTTATACCAGGTGAACTTTCACTTAGATGCACGTGAGACAAGTTGTAATAATACTTCAATGGATACTCAACATTTGACTTCTCCAGATTTCTTTGATCAAAAACTCTTACACCGGACAACCTGTGTCTGAGTGAGACTTGCAGAAGCAAACGTGAATCTTGTTTACCGTAAACTTCTTGATGTTTCCTTCGAGTCATTTGGCAGGCGTGGCTGGTGTCCTTTCTTGATGAAGACTCCAATCTTCCTCCAGATGAAAATAGTTTATTGAATGGTTTTAATCCAAAAGCATTTTCTTGTGCTGTGGATCGCATCCAATGTCTGTCAGGATGAATATAGAACAAATGTTTGTCTTTGAAAGTTTTCCCTTCACTGCCTCCTGTGGTTTTCTGCCAAAGTTGTTTCCAAAGATTGCTACGCTTGCTTTTGGTTATTGGTCCTGGAAAATTTATTTCTAGGGCTGAACCGATAGATTCATTTGTAATCGGTGGAGCAGACGTGGAAAGAACGGGTTTTCTATTGACTGTCTTCCTGAACAATACACCGAGTACAATACGTGGAATCATTGTCCATGAAAATATCATTAATGTCCAGCAAACCAAAGAAATATTCATGTTTAACATGAACTAGGAAACTAACAGACTTTGCTACTGAAGTTTACTTTTCACTGCACAGATTGAGGAATAGTACAGAGACCTACTTACATTTTTGGCTCTGCAACCAATTTACAGCAAATCTCATTCGCGTTATAGAGTACTACTAATTACGAAGGCAATTAATGAAGAGAGATTTCGCTAATCAAATACCTCAGGTGCTTACTACTAATGGCCTTCTCAGGGTTAATAGAATTTCTGGGTTCAGTCTTATTTCCTTCACAGGCTCACAGGTACATAGTACGTAGATCTAGAAATCTAAATTTTTCTACATATGGAAGTTATGATTGTTGAGCTCACTAACAATGGTGTGGAGGTAAAATAATAAAATACCATGTCACACTGCCCCTTATGTAATTTATTCGTGTAATAAAGTGTCGTGGTAAAAGTGGTGAGAAAGAGAAAGCTCGGAGTCTCGGAGTGCTGGACTGAGCTTTCACGTCCTGAGCTTCACAGTATTTATAGGATTTCCCCTATTTCTTTTCTTCAAGCTGGTCCACAAGTCCACAATAGAACACGAAAGATGTTTCATGCATCGCCAAGAGTTAACCAACAATTCCACATCTTTCTCTCAATATTTAACCCCACACAATGATTAGTATCCCCTGAGGAAACCTGTGTGCTTCAGCGTGATACTTTTTCCGTATTTATATTAGCAAAGGTTAAGATTTTGGAATTTGTCGGCACAAAAAGCTGTTTGCACATTGTGAATTGAATTTATTGCAGTGAAAGTGAAGAGGCGGATCAATTTAAAGTGGGTTGTGCGGAACGACTTGGGATTCAATTATCTTAAGTAAATAAACTAAAGGACAAAATGTAATTATTTCAAATCAATGAAGAATAGAAGATAAAGAAAATAATCAGCCAGAAACCCAACATGTGTGGTGAATAGCTCAAGGCACTCAATAAGGAGGACCCAAAGAACTAAGAAAAGAATAAGATTGATTTAAAATATTGTGAACTAGATTGAATAAATGGCTCATGGTAGAATAACCTAGAAACTCCTGCAGCTCTGTGAATGCAAGAAAGATTCTTCTGATATTTTTGCAAGGAATTTTTGATAGGTTTGCAAAGATGTTTGTGAATTCTATTGGAAAAGATGAATCTGGTTGTGACAGCATCTTCTTAACAATATAAATTTTATGCTAGAAACACAAGAGATATGTAAAGTAAGATCAGCATTCCCCAATTTTATTTATTTATCTTTATAACTGGATTAATTTACAATATTTAGTTTTAAGGTAGAGTGGTGATTTCAAAGTCACTCTCGGCTTCATCATCTTCTTCTTCATGAGTTGTAGGGATGTTGGACACTCTCTGAGGATGTCCGAAGAGAGAAGTGGATGCTGAGGACCCACTGGGTCTTCTTTGACTTGGTTGTTGACCCGGACTAAACTTGTTCCGTCTTGAATTCGAACTGAGAGGCTTTCCAGGAGTGGTCAAGACTGAGTCCTGCTCATCTCCGGTCTTTAAAGTTTCCTCTAAAGGCTCTTCTGGAGCAATTCGAGAGGATTTGGAAGGTCCACTCGAAGACACTGGAGAAACGTCAGATTCTTCAGATGAAGACGTCGCTTCCTTCGAAGAAGATGATGATACAAGTTTAGGAACATTCATGGCCTCAACTCGACTTCTGAATTTGGACCCTTGAGGAAGACTAATCCCATTGGCATCTAAGTATATAGAGACACCGCGAAGGAAAAGTTGAGGCTGATCTTGATGCATCCACGAGATAAACTTTTGTACTTCCAGCTCTTGATTTTTAGTGCACAGAGGACAGGATTCTAAAAAGTATGAAGCCATTCGAGGACGCATCCACCTACCAACTGAGACAAAAGATCAATAAGATACACGAGAACACAAGCAGCTACCCTCTTTTTAAAGGCGTATTTCAATTGGTCACACACCAATTTTTATAAATTTCAAAAAAGCATACTGGAATCATTTGGTAGCATAAGAGAAGTATGAACATTGTACAATGGAATTTGTGAAGAATACGTACCAGGGTCACAAGGTCCGTCATACAGAAGACACTTAATCAGGAGATTAAATAAAGCGTCGTCTCTGACGTAGCTTTCTAAATTCATCCCATCCAGTTCCGGTTGGTAAACAGGGTTAGCTTCAAGTGGGTGTTGGTAAATTGCTCCAGAGACTTCATCTCTCAATAAAACAAATGCGATGACTACCACAATTGAGTTGTACATTTGTGACATTTTCGAGGAACATAACATCTCACAAAAAATTATAAACTTAGACCGGAAATTATGATTACCGAAAGCTTACACACACAACTCAAGTGGGGATTTATTTGTATGCGAATGATAAAATCGTGGCAACTTTTACTCCACAATTCTCGAGACACTCAGAGTCAAGAATAGTATTTTTATTTCACAGTCGCTTTGCTGCTGTACATGGACCAAGTTAATTAAGTTACTAAGACCCACAGAGAGATCACTGAGTCCATGAGAATGTACATTCAAGTAAGTATAAATGTCTTCTTGCAGCACAAGAACTATTCCACTGAGAACTACTCGGAATGAAGAGATTTCTAATTCTGGTCAGGTGCAAGAAAGAGACACCATTATGAATATATGTGCTTGACTAACCCGCAAAGCCTTCTCTTTCATTCATTCTTGTTTTGCAAAAAGTCCCGTGAGGTATTCCTTCTGAGTTTTCAAGAACAACGGTGCCTGAAGTAGCGTGACCGATCTGGCAAAGTCAAGTCACTTCTCTACGATATAACTTACCTGACAGGTGTGTTTTTCTCTGAAGTAGCAGTGGAGAATCGTGAAGCACAATCGAATTCACATCGTTCCCCGTACATTGCCACTCTCCATTCAAGAGGAATTAACAGTACTAAGGAGGAATAATAATCTTCGCTTCCTTGAGTCAAGTTAAACATCAAGTCACAATTCAATGCAAAAGCGATGATGATTCTAGAAGTCATTCTGCCATCGTTATCTACAACACGTCACAATTCGAATTAAACCCGTGCTTTTTAAAATAATCATTTACTTATTCACACCCATTTTAAAAGTGTTTTATTAAATTTCTCACTACACACAATGACAATGACTGCATACATATATTTTTATTTGTGTTTAATTTCTTATAATTCACTTCCCAGTTGATATGTTTTCGGTAATTTGAATACAATCCAGTGTACCAGTGTACCATCACTACTCTTCTACTCTTGACTACTTCAAGCGATCGCTTGTAAATTTATTTTATCTTTTAGTTAAATAGCTTCGTTTTCGATGTATCCGCAATTCTGATATAATGTTTATTTTATTATTAAATATTATTTTATTTCCTGCAACATGACGTTGATGTACTATGCGTATCCACTACTTTAAAGGTTATACTTTTCTGATAAACTTCTTAATTTCATTTTAGGGGATTCTCATTATCACTCTGGTTAATTTAAAGCCATAAAATACTTCATTCACTCTCTGTCGACCATTGACTGATATGTTTGACTGCCATTAATTGGTTCATTGACTATTTTGTAAGCTACCAGGCATGCAATGCAGGTGAGAGCTCGTAAATCGAAATAATATACGTCAGATGTGATTTTAATGTAAATTGAGGTACTCATTCTCATTCATCATAGCACGCTGTAAATATATTAGTGCCCTTAAAGGGGCTTTGACTAAAATTCATTAATCTGTACAACCCAAAAGTTACATTTTAGGTACTCATTCACACATCACATAATGTCTCTAGCCGCGCTTCCTTTTCTTATATTATAATATCAATCGATAGATTCAATATTGTTACTATACTAGATTTGTATCAGTTTCTGTTGCACCGGGATATGTTAGATTCATCTTTTCAAGTAGCTACTATTTTTCTCTGAGAGTACAATCACATAAGTAAATATGTTTCCCGTAAATAAATAAATATTATAAAGCGACACTACAATTGACTACAAGAATTGTCACAGTGAGCTCCATAGAAGAGATTTGTGTTGATGATTGTGCATTTTAAAAAACGGAGATCATTCCAAAACGCGTTTCATAGCATCCAAGCTGCGACACAATGAGTCTGCAAAGTTTGATGATGATGTTTTGGAGCAGCTTCTAAATGATGAGAGACAAAACACAATCGACCCAGCTCGAGGATTGTATGAGGCTCCGTATCCATCGTTAACGACTGCGCCGTATCCCATGAACTGATCTGATCTTGTGGGAAGCTAAATTATCAGAATACACGATGGTTTAAACCGTGGGTATCAACTTGGCTTAATTGCTTTAGACACCAAACTGTGAAATCTTACTTGACTAGTTGATAGCGCAAAATGATTAGCAATGTCGAATGTCTCATCCTCAAACAACTTCGGAGTAGGCATTCCCATTTCAGAGGCTTGTTGCCGTAATCCCATTAAATGAATGTCAATCCCTTCGCCCAGAATATTTTCGACCATAATGGTTGTCTGCTTTTCAACTGCTGCGTGGAATTTCCTCACTTTGTTCTCAACAGAATCTTCCGTCTGCATGGATCGAGCCCATTCCAATGCTTCCACAGTTGTAGACCGGATACAGTCAACCCTTCCCAGTTTGTATCGTCTTGTAGACGCACTTTCATACGTAGCCACCAATTTCCCGTGAAGGCTGGAAAGGTAAATTAGACAAATTGAATTTCAGACTGACTACCGAGTGTATATTGATCATATAATTTCAGCTTAATCCAGTTAACCTGAAATAAGCGAGTTGCAAAGCAAGCTGAATGTAGACATCCGGACTGACTCGACACTTTTTGATGAAGTCCTTCCCGTAATTCTCAAACCGATAGACAAGGAGATCCACGTCGTCGATTAATCTGCACAAACCAAAGAACCGTGAAATTACGAGGAAGGATGTTTTGGAAAGGATAATCCTAGTCCAGTTCATTTAATTCAGATTGCTTGTTTACCTGTCAATCTCCATTGAAGCATCTCTCATAGCGATTTTGGTGTCTGGAGCGATTGTCCACTCCAACCGAATGGGATTTGGTATATCATCAGCATTTACAGACTCAGCAGGAGACTCCTCCGGTAGAGATTTGTCTGTCTTCAGACTCAACATGAAGTCATCAACGATATTGAGAATTCCAATGCCTTCTGCAGAAGAATGTTCGTAGCAAAGCCCCACTACGCCATCAGATGAGACTACAAACTGCAATTCAACGGATATTTAAAGACATTAACCAGTGAGAAAAAAGCTTGAGAAATTGAAATTGTCTTCAGTCATCCCTTTCAATTTACCTGGAGTGTTTTATCAAACCATCTGTTTCCAGTGTTAAACACACTGCCACCTCCATGAATCATTTGATGCAGCATATTCGTCTCATCTCGGTCACCAGCATAATGTCCACTGCCTATGGATTTTTTGACTCCGTTGAAAAACTTGGCTGGGAGAGGATCATCCAAACAAACGATGAAATAACATGTTTCGATTTCCTCAATGGACTGTTTGTTAATGTCATCTAAAACAAGGAATAGAATCGAATTTGAAATGCAGGTGCTGCAGATATAATTTAATTTAGGTGTAATTCATGTCATTGCAGAACCTCCAAGGAGCTTCATTCTCTCATCAGTCCAAACTGGTCTCTTCTGGGATGTAAGGATTCCTACAGGAGCGTCACTGACCAGTGGTGGAATCTGGGAGTCAACAATTAACTTCAGCTGTCGTTTGATCTCTTGAGTGGTTAGGCGACGATCTTGTGTCCGGATTGGGCAAGTGAAGAACTAACAAAAAGAAAACGAGATTTACGTAACTTAGAATGCACTTTGTTAATGTAGTTTTATAACTTCGAGTGACTTACATGCTTCCGATAAGCGACCACAATATGATCAGGATTAAGTTGAGACGTGTCTCGCCTAAAATCGCGAGGCATGGATGGGACCCTGTAGGATGTCATGAGTCGATAGTGTTGAGCCATGCACAAGGGCTGTCCGGGTTCTCGTGATGCGGCTTTCTCTACGGGCAGCTCGTTTCTTTAAATGTTCCATATAATTCCATTTAAAATTCTCATGTCACCCTTAATTTGTGAGAAGTCATAATTCAAGTAGAATGTAGATACTAGCTGTGCATCGAAAGGGAACTATAAAACTATAAGTAACGACGGGTGGTACAAAATATTGGAGATTTCCCAGTCTTACATAGTTGTGAATGCCCTGGTTGCATTCATAACTCAAAGAAGCCGGAGCGATCTCGTGGGACGGGAACTTTTCAATACACGAAACCCGAATCCGGGTGTTTCGGAGAAAGATAGCGCTCTCTTCGCTAGCCATGGAATTCGGGAATCGTAAGAACGAGAAACAGGAGTAGTAGTGGTTGTACTCCACATACTTAGATTTGGTGGCAATTGTACTACTATACATTGAAAGATATTTGAAGTCAGGATGTGGTGGGGATTTAATTACAGACATTACAAGTTGCACACTCAAGTATTAATATTGTGAAACTGGGCCTTTCTGAACGCTACTTTTTGCGAATGAATGAAAAGAATATGAGACATATTGTGTGCCTTTTCACACAAAAAATGAAACAAACTAAATTCATGAGACAGGCAATCCAGCCAAGAGTTTCAAATTGTACTGTGAAAAATGTTATTTGAGATTTCGGATAGCTTTTGATTCTAATTCTAAAAGTAAACAAGTTGTTAGGTAAAGAGGAGAGGTTTTGTTCTCTCGAAGCCTCCTAAGCTGACATAAGAGGATTACACAACACACTACCGAAGAAAGGAAGGCCGTTACGGAGAATGGAAAATAAACATATCTTCTGGTGTATCATTTAAAGCCCAAATAAAGGAGCGTGTGGATCCCCAACAAACATTTAAATTGGATGGAATATTGTGTGTGGATCCTTTCATGAGAATTTATGCTTCTCTATTTGCATACCAAAAGTTCTCTTCAGCTTTGTTATATAAGCATAATATTTTATAACTATAATATATATTTCTTCAGAGTCCTTCCAATGACATAAATTTCAACTGCTTTCATTTCCAACGGATGAAACGGAAGATTTAAAACAAAACAAGACGGAGGAATCGGGAGAGAGTGAAAGGTACACCAAAATCCACTTTCTTCCACTTTCATACCTGTCAAGGGTGTCTTTAAAGTCAAGCATGAAGGTGGTTAGTTTAGCTGCGAAGAGAAGTTGGTCATCCTGCGATTGGAACTGTTGGGGAGGCCAAACTCCTCCAGGATTCGAATTCACAGGCAAACATAACGGGTTGTTCATGTACATGTCATTCAGCCACCATTCATATGCCTTCAAATCACCCAAGCAAAATGCTTTTAGAGTTTGGGACTTTTAATCAACAATCGGTCGTGAGCCAAAGCCTGAAAGTCTCAATTAGTTTTTAATTGGAAGTGTGTACCCAATTATTCATTTTGATTTGTCTCTCCACCAAATGATGTTGCAGCTCTGGCCCTTCATTCTCTGCGAGTTGACGTGCTAACTCTTGAGCTCTTTCAAATTGCACGAGAGTTAAGATCGGCTGAACTGCTTCGAGATAACGAGCTAATGTCTTCTCCAAATCGGGAACGGGGAGTTTGGGCAGATCCGGTTGCTGTTGAGATTATGACACGACACATTATGTAAATTAAGCAGTAGTAATTACACAATTAATCAGGAAGAGAGATATCAGAGGCTGTGAATGGAATGGTCATTGCATTGATTGCATACTTTGATTTTCTGTTACTTCAGGACGAAGTTTTACTGAAATTATCTACTTGAATAATTTTAAAGAGACATATCATCTTTCGGTGCCCGTACGCTTTTTACAGCAGATGAAATTAATGCTGTATCGCAATAGGTCATCTGGCTGGGCTAGATATATTTCGTTAGCAAATTAGCACCGTAGATAGGTAAGTGCTTTTCATAGAAATAGTTGCTTATCCATCATTAATCTTTCCAACTTCCATCCATCCCACTTTTATTGCAAATCGCTACATTTTTATTGCACCTCTTCCTGCACCCACGCTATCCGTAATGGACTTACACCCTAAATCCTAATTACACTGACCTTTATTGCTTCCACACTTGCCAAAGTAATCTCTCCTGGCCTCCCAAAGACTTTCACACGAATCCCTTCACTTTCTCCATACCCCACAAACCAATAAATCCTCGTGTAGCTATTCTTTCTCCCCAGATCGTTTGTGTTATTTACTCCCTGGTTTCCTCATCATCATCGTCATCATCATTCCCTATTGTATTCCGTCTTCTGGTAGTACAAAGTTACAAAGTACAACACCATGATTTCTGGTGATGTGAATTTATACAGAGAGCAGGGGAGAAAGAGGGAGGATGAATCAAATATTCTGTGTGATGATGAATCGTATGAATATAAAATTGGAAAAGCACTTGATTACTCCACGAAAATATTATTCATTCGCTTTCAAAGGAAAGGAGTGCTGTGTGTGTCCCCCTTATGTAAAGGTTGAAGGTGCAGAACGGGTACAAGTGGTGGTGGTGGTGGTTCTTCAAAGTTCGAGACTAGCAAGAATGTGAGGCTTATGAAGAAGGTTCAAGTGTTTTCCCCTTCGTGGAGATCATCCTGAAAGAATCTACCATCTACCACCACCAAGCAAAATCCCTTATAATTATACGAAAGACAGAAAACGAAATAGTCTGCTTGTATTATTAGCTTAACTTCGCTACTAGTTAAGTTAGGGAAGGAATATGAGACATCGACGAATCTCATTTAATTTCTCATTACGAGACCAGAGCCTCGTCCGTCGTCGTCTACCTTTTGGATGAATGCGAATGTACGTGGGCAATTGAGAATTGGAAAGAGGCACGAAGTAAATGTCTCTCTCCCTTTGAAATACCAAACTGAATGGGGTTACAAGTGCCTCTTTTGTGTGCATTCTCCAAACTTGAACTTTTCCTTTTGTCCTGGACAGAGGGGACAACTCACTGTGTAAGTTAACATAACAGTTACTACAGACACAATGTGATGGGGTTGACTTGAAGAAGAATACCTTCTCTGCTACTTATGTGTCTGCGTGTATTCTCAGTTTTATTACGTGTACAGCTTATGCTGCTCCATCAATCGGAGCTTACCTTCTGATTAAAACATATTATATTAAATACACTCTCACCTTGTCTTCCCCATCGATGGAAGATCCTCGGGCCGACGTCGTCACCAGAGAGGATGCTCTGGTGATTATGCGACCCGGGATGGTACCCACGGTAGATACGCGACCTGAAACAAGAAGTTCATTAAGAAGTCAAGCAATTCACTAGGCTCTGTCTTCATTTAGAGTCACAACGTGAGTTTCATAGTTAAGACAACTACAGTAGACATTGTTCAATGCAGTTTGCGATAAATTGTGTATATGAAATCTCTCCGAAATTGTGAAATACGCATCATATGTAATCATAACTAAAATTAAGTCGTTTGTCACCCAAAAGTTCTGTACTCGTTGACTCGTTATCTTTCCAATTCATTCATTTATTCCCATGTCCCGTCCTGCATCGTTCTTAACGAGGCACATTCATTCATGTGTACGTGCCAAGAATGCACATTTCCCCTCAAATCTCACAAAACGAAGTATTTCATTCAAAAGTCTGGGAGTTTTTTCACATGCATTTTGGTTGCATTTTGGTTTTTTGGTAATTCTACGTTTAAACTTGATTTACGTGAAGGTTATTTGAATAAATGTATTTCTTTGCTTGTGAATCTAGTGTAGAGCTTGTTAGAAGTTGTTTGCGGAAATATTTTAATTTTACGGAGTTTGTCAACACTTCTTAACGAGAAAAAGTCAGCGTACTTTTTACATGTACTGAAATGAGTACGGTAGAATTGTGTAGCCTTTGAATTCAAGTCCAATTTCTTTTGTACATACGGAAGTTCATTTATTATTAGGGAATACTTCCAATTTACAGTAAGAAAGCGTCTTTGTGCTGTTCAAATCGGTCAGAGTTGTTCAAATCCCTTTCTTTGCTGTTGTATGGGGAAAGTCAAGTGAAAGTCGTTCTTTCAGAGTTTGATAGTTCGTGCCCTATCGAGTTTTTCTTTTGCTACCAGTTTATTTTTTGTCGATTCTTCTGAAGAGGTTTTTGTGCTGTCGATGTGTTTTCCAGACGACCTACAACCTACCATATCGCTTGAAATGCATCGACTTTCGACTATCAAATGGCCGTAAACTTTTCTATTTCCCTCATGTTCTTTAGTAGTCCACATGAATGTGTCCCAGAGGCGATTCTTTCGTTTCGCTCACCAACTTTAGTAATTCCATCCACGTCTGTTCATCGTTCCAGCGTTCATCTTGTTTTACAGAAAAGAATATTCTTTGCCTTTGAAGATTGAGAGCGATGAAACCGAATCTCGGTTGAATGGTTAAAGAACGAGGAAGCTGGGGAGTGTGTACTGGATTTTGTTTGGATGGTTAAGTCATCTCCTTGTTCAGTTTACCCTTTCAATAGCCACCAAATGAAATCAAATGCATCATTGAGCTGCGTTTACTGACTCAATTAGTGAACAAAACTAGACTCTTTCTCCCTCCCCAGAAAGGTTTGCCCTCGTTAGGAAGCAGTTTCATTCATAAAGAAATAATTCATTCCCTCAAACTCTGTTCATTATACTCACACTTGTCTTCACTTCAAAATTATATCAAATAAAATAAAATCCTTGAATCGCTTCTATTGATCAGTTGTGATTATTAGACCTGTTTCAGCAGAAACGCTTTAATCAAAATAGATTACCTTTTTCACCTATCTACGATTACTCAAAATACTTTTCTTCTTTTAGTGGATTAAGACGTCAAGCTCATTACAAGAAAACAAAATGCGTGAATTTCATATATCAAAAGACCAAAACCCACATCTCTTGATGTCTCTTTTGCTGGAAATCCCAAATCCGTGCACTCAATCGAGTAGATTAATGAAGACCACGAAAGGTGAAGGACAAGTAATTTCCAAAAATCAGAAAAAGGAGGAGGACATGTAGTCTTCTGTGTGGAATGGAAGGTTCCAACTCACGAACCGCACTTCCTTTTGATGTGTATACGGGGTGATTAATGTCCATGATGCAATGTAGTCTATTTCTACTAGCAATTTTAGTTCGCTATATATGCGCTGTTTTCGACGATAGAAGGTTTAAGCTGAGTCAGCATATCCTCATCCTTCTGATTATGATTTTGCTGGAAGGAAAAATGTTCGTGAAGCAGAAGTTGCAGAAGTATAAACCATCCTACGTAGAGATGCGAGACTAGCAAAGTATTGATTGGTCTTTTTGTGGTAAGCTATCCTAAAACGAAACGGGCGAGTTGGATTTGTTGGATGTAAAGGTTTTGTGAAGATTGATTGAAACCACTACTTTTGAAGGTTACATGAAAGAAGCAGCCAGGTAAAAGGATAAAGGATCTATTGGGTTACACGAGTAATTTAATAGAAAACGGACCCTACTTTTTCATCAGTCTTCTCGCATATTGGAAATAGCCACTCCTTCATCTAGATTAGTTTATTAAACAGTAATTAATCCTTGTAGCATCTCATCTTATCACATTTCAATTTATATATTATTACATTCCTCCCACTGTTTAACATGTGTAGCTCTCCTTTTACCCGTACAATTCTAAAAACTTTAAAATAATAGGCCCATTACGTAACGCCGTTCCAGTAGAATGTCTTCATTAGCAGTGTGAATTAAATAATGCTATGCTATGATCATTGGTGTGTACATAATTCTTAGAAATGTTTCACTGCGAATGAGAGAGCATCGCTGCATCCAGAGATTTAACGAGCTCGATGCCTGTTAGAGCTCCTGACTAGCAATTCTGCATTCGCCACGCATGATGACCCATACATCACCTTTTTCAGGATGAATTACTCGACATGCTAATGAGACTCCTAATACAACTTTTACTCATTTACAGTTGCATAAAAATAAAAGGAAGTATCCGGAAAGAATTAAAATTTTTATGTAGCCTTTGACATTTTTATCCTCTGCTTCATTTTTCTTTTAACCTTTAAAGGTCGAATCGCACGATTCCCTATGTTGCAGACACTTCCAGCTGTTGTGAACATTCATAAGTATTGAAGACGTTTTCTCACAGAACATTCTAGTTTTATTAGAATCGCACAAGCCCCAGTTTATTAATTGATACGTATCAGAAGTCACAAGGGGAGCCTTGTGCAATAATTAACTAATTAATTCCCACGGTTGGCTTTGTCTAGCATAAGTGATAGCACTCCTTACCTATTGAGTACTTAGATTTACATTAATTAAGGATATTGTGACAAGGTCATCTGCAAACACTTTTGGTTTGATATGAGTTAATACTGCAGTACGTAAAATTCTTCGTATCTTAGGTATTTTTAACACCCATACTTGCTAGCATCAGTCCTAGCTTATCTTTATCTATAATCTTGTGTGCAAATACTGAATACTTAAAGTGAATTCCAAGAACTGCAATACAGCCAAATACCTTATAGATATAATGCGAAAGTCAAAAGTTAACAGTATACTGCCATCCCCAGAATATGAGAAAAATTGCAAAAAAGTGAAATAACGGTGGACTATATTTATTACAATGTGCGTGATTATAAAAAGGTGTGAGCCTGCGAGCTTAAAGAATGCCCTCGATCTGAATCAGAGATATCAAATTCACTCTTTACTATTAAATTAACTCGTTCTTGAGCCTCAAAATTATTGAGTAGTGCAACATGACTAAATGATTATGGGAAATCTCTCAGAATGCGAAGGTTTTTTGAGGTCAGGTGATTTATTGACTGGGGCTTTACTCAGCTAACTCGTGATTTCAGTTGACACAAAACAACAAGTTCATGAAAAAATAGGAATTTTATTTCTTGTTCATGAAGGATAATTCAGTTTTTTCATTTCATTAAGTCTGAGCATGGGATTTTCAGGTTGGTATTAAATAAATGTGCATGATGTTTGAGGTTTACATAACAAACGCACTTGATTCTGTATCACAACTTGACATTAGAAAGAGGAAACAAGGACAGTACAAGTCTTAGTACAAAAAAACAAAAAAGAGTTTTTACTTCCTTAATTGTTATGCAGTGCAAGTTACTTTTAAGCCTGAAGGATACTACCATAATAAAGCTTGAGCAGCAACAGTTATTAATACAAGCAGTGTGACATTATACAGAAGAACAATCCTCCCAGAATGTTCCACAATGCTTTAGATAAATAATCAACAAACAATTATTATTTTACTCGCATTATAGTCACACTCCAGAGCTTTAAAACCACAATGAAAGGAAATATCTTGAGATGAAAACATGAAGAGTGTAATTTGCTGTAGCTTTTGTTCCATATTTATGCAATCCACATTTTCCTGGATATGCAAATTCGCAACACAACATGAATTAGCAATTACCCAGCACAATTTTTTTCCTCTTGAAAGAACCCAGACATCGGATGATCTAAGATTTTAAAATTTTTAACCACCCACATTACTGATTGATTTGCAATCGAGGCAAATTGTGCGTGGAAACCAATGTCACTTTTTACTGCCTTTGAGTACTATGCACGATTTACTTCCCTTATTTTCTTAAAGACCATGTTGGACTTGGAGCAACTGTGGTCACGGTGGATGATAATGGCGATGGTCATACCTTCAGTCATTATTTGTTACACATTTCATGACTCATGAACTCCACAGCTCGCACTAAATGAAGAAATGATGCATGCCTAACAATCTTGAAGTGACCTTCGTACCAATCTGCTGAATTCAGTTTAAACTTGGCACAATTCAGAAAA
>JAQGAD010000771.1:0-28874 GCA_034696625.1 Isotomurus palustris
AATTTTTTGTATTTTTCGACAGATTGATTGTTGAGACATTTTCTATCATTAGTAATCATCATCAAGTTTACTTAAATCCATAAAATGTAGAAAGAGTATTTAAATTATATCTTGCATTATTCTCCCTTTCCATTCAAAGTTTTCAATTAACCTCAAACTTGAATTAATGACATTGCAACGTCATGCTGGTTGGGATGAGTAGGACGAAATGGATTCAGCAGATTCTGCTTCTTCGTAGGATGATATTCAAATTAACTCATCACACAGAGTTCTCGAAGTTATAAGTTACATAGTATCTGAATAGAAGAGGATTTCTTACCGTGCGATCGAATTCGTCAAAGTTTCCTTTTATTCGTAGGCGAAGATACGCATCACATCACGGTGTGTTCCGAGGGGAAGAAAAATATCAATGAAGAGTGCAGCTTACTGCACTTCATTGTTACAGAGATGAGATTTGAGCTCTCATTTCCACTCAAGTTCTTAGGATTTGCACGCCCTGAAGTTATCAGGGCATCAAATTATCAGAATTGGAAAATCTTTGTAGCAATATTTTTGTTACGAGAAACAAATTAAGCGTGCTCATTTCCGTCCTGTAATTATTAATGAAAGAGGAATCTTCAACGAATTTGTATCCATTTCAGGATTATTCTTTCTGATCATTCTGATGAACGAATGGTTGTAAATTTATAAACTTCCAGGTTCGATTTATCAACAAATAGTACGATGGATGCTTTAAATCTGTACAAAAATCTAAAATCTAAACATTGTTTTTACTCGTAAGGACCTGCAACTCTAGTTATAATAAGTACGCTTCGTAAGAAAAATTAATTTCATGAGACGCATTGTATGATTTTATGTAGTTTCGTTCTCTTCGAATCTTGTTTAAGGAAGGGATTAAGCTCATCTGTTATTATAAACCTGAAAGCAGATTTGTCAGTGCTGCTCGACCTCAAAAAGAGAAAGGTATTTTAGGCGAGGAATTACGTTGAGAAAGAAGGGCTTGTGTGTATATGAAGTTGAACTACTTTGCGTGTTATTTCGACGGACAAGCTAGGCTTCCTTGGCTTGTTTGTGCTTTTTCTTCTTCCTTCGCTTCCTTAAAAGTAAAGTAAGGCGTAAGACTTGGAAGCGAGGTGCTCACGTAATCTTGCATAATATAATCCCTTCGGTAAGTCAGAGAAAAACAATCCTTTCTAACAACTCGGATGTCGGAGGAAAGTCGGGGAAAAGACGACGCGATACTTTTCGAGCACATGCTGAAGGTGTGGAATAACGCGTTTCTTCTTCACAGAGATTCAGATTTGTTTTTAAGATGGGCTTCTAAGGAGAATACATTATGCTAAAACAAACGCGAGGCCATAGACTCTTTCCTTTTACACCTACACGAAACCAACCAACTGCTAACAATTCAAGGAACTCTGCTCGTAGTTAAGTTTTAAAATTTAGGCCGTGGCGTGAGACAGTCTGAGCTCTGTACAGTCTGAAGCTTATTTGTTAAATTATGTCTAAACATTTCCCCAACACGGTAATATCATCCCCCGCCTATTCCCAAGCGAAATGCCAATTTGGTTCTCTGGTGAACTTTGCGCTAAAAGCAAATAAACAAAATTACCTAGCTCGCAATAAGAAGGTGCATTATTACTAAAAAGCAGCCTTGGTTTCTGGTTGCTCGTGGAGGTTGACAGCGGAGCGTTTACTTAGGAAGAGCAATGATGTGTGGCAAATTTCATTTTTTTCTTCTGGGAAAACTCTATTTCCCTTGTTTGTCATGAAATAACAAAGAGATCACTTTTAAGTAGAAAGTTCTAAGGTGCTTGTCTCCAACTCCAACTGTCTGAAGGAATAAGAAGAGAGTAGAGACTAAAACTTCTGAGACAAATGATATGTTTTTGAAGGTGAAATGTGTCTAGTTTACCCTCCGGTATCATTAGTGATGGTTGGGTCTTGGTATAAACTACTTTCTAATGTCATTATATGTCTATCAAGTCCTGTTTCTAACTGTTTTTAACCTTCTACACTTGCATTACTATCAGAATATGGGCTGATTTAAACCAGTAAAATTAGTAGTCGTAGTGTTGATAAGCTTGTGTGTGGCAGTGGCATGATACGCAACTTGGGATGTGAAGGAGCTTTAAGAATTAGCATCAACAGCATCTTCTTGATTGAAGATTAAAACATCGTTAAATTAATTAGTTTCAGTAGGATGATTTGCGGAAGCAAAATGTGCACGACGTATGGAGAGAGAGGCTTGAAAAGGATTCACGAAGAAGTGCCAAGTATGCATGAAATTTTGCATGTCATTTCATTATACACAAAAGCCGTGCTCTTCGAAGACGTGTCTTTGCTGATTATGTGGTCGATAGAGTGTGTGGTTGATATGAACCGAGATATTTCAAAGGATGAGAGCTACTCACAAGCACAAGAAGTTGCAACCGTTGCAAAATCCTCATCATTCGAAAGTGCTCTTACGTCTTACACGTCGTTACAAACTGCCACACATTCAACCATCCAACTATCCAACTAACATCACCGATTTCTAGTCATGTTACGCTCAACACTTTGAACACTTGCTCCTTTTATATTCCTGAAGTAGCAAAAACTACGTCATATGAGCCTAGATCTAGAATGTCTACCTACGGCAATTGTTAGCCTATGTTGGGATACTTTCCCATTTTCATTCGAGAGTTTCATCTTTACTTTCTCTTGCAAAAAAACTAAACTCCGTTTCTGAGAAAAAGTGTCGAACCTTCGGGAGGAAAAGAGATTGAATTTTGAAACTTCCTCTACGCTGCTTCAAACTTAATGATGGAGTTCTTTTATCGTGGTGATACGTAGATGTATAGATAACTTTAGATTTGTGTGCTAAGACTGGACCCGCATAGAAATGATCCCAAATTAGGTGATTGTGGGAAGCTTCCTTTATTATAATTTACTTTTTCACACGGTCATCATTCCTTCCAGTTGCCAGTTGCTTGTGGGCTCGAACAATCCTGAGAGAATGATGAATTGCATAAGGACTAAGGACATGATAGTTAATAGGATTTCTGTATTGGACTGGTGTAATAACCAACCATGTATGTATACTGTACATATCTTGCTTTTATCTTGATACATTAAGGATTACTTTGAACGTAGAAATGCATTTACTGCAGCCCTTCATTAGTACTGATTTGGACAGCTTCTATTCTGTAGAGTCAAATGTGCCTTAAAAAGACTGTTGGGTAGCGTATTGTGCACGAAAGGTATGAAGTTACCTTTTCCGCTTGTCTTGCATTATGCCTTAAAATCATTTAAGTGTGAAAAATCAAGCTTTGTTCATTTTGAAATGGTGACTGTGCTCTGGGCTTTGGGAAAATTCGTTACTTACAATTTTTATGGGAACATTTGGTATGCTTGATCTTTCCCACGCACATTTCCCATTACAAGTTAGATTATAATAAAAATAACAACATAACAGCTTTGTTGCATATTAATGCACTTAATTAATAAATGAAAGATAATTTCAAAGTAATTTAGTTTTTCTTTTCATTTTCATGGAACTACATGGACATTAGCAGCATAATAAATAGATGAGTGATGTTTACAGCATTATTTGAAAACTGAATACATTGTATTATGTACTATTTGTCAGATTGTTCGAAAAAATGATTGGTGTAGTATACAGGCAGATACGGTGTGTCCATGAGTTCAGATTGTATGTTATCCGAAGATTACCTTTATTTTCTAATTGCAGGACGATCTGTGGACCCAACGGACCCTGTCAACCTTCCAGACCTTCGCGAGGGGTCAGGAAGCAAAAGGGAGCCAGGTTCACCCAAATCAAAATGGGAATAATGGAAGTCTTCTTACCACAGCGCTTCACGACAGCAATAAGCAATACGATGCCTTTGGAAACAGCAGCAACCCAAGTTACCAATTCACCCCTCCCAATGGACACAACACAAATGGACGTGGAAGCTTATCTTCCGGATCTCCTTCGTCAGTTTCCTCGAATGGGAGTCCCAAAACTGACCAGAGTGGATCTCTGTATCTCCGTAATGGGTACCACAACGGAAGTTGCACCAACACCACTTCCAATGGAATTATTCATATCTCTCCATCTTCAAGTGGAAACACTTTGGGGAGGACTAATAAAGCAAAGCCTGTTCCAACTCCCACGTTGAATCCTTCTCACACGAGATCCAGAAGTGTTGAAGGACCTTCTGTCTACCAACACGGGATGACTATCCTCACCTTACCAGGACCACCTTCGGTCCCTTTATCAGTGCAACCTTATCATGACCACTCCTTGTCGTACTCCTCAATGGACTCAGAATTCAACATGTCCACGTACATGCCTACAGAGAATGACGTGAGTTGTTTAAAAATACCCTTAATTAATTGGGTAATCAAGGAAGATTTATAATGAGAGCCAGGTGCTGTTCTCACGTCGTAGCTTAGGACATAATCGACTTTCATTGAGATTAATGATGAGAAGACGTCAAACTGATGGTTGTTAATTGCAGGAACAGATAATTGATGTCCAGTGTGCCATGGAGAAAGCAGATAGGAGATTTGGGTTCTCCGTAATTGGTGGACGAGACGAAGGATTTCCTCCGTGTATTGATGAAATTACACAAGGTTTGTTTTACGTAACTATTCCATAATTCCATTGTACTTGTGTAGTTTGCTCAAAGTGTGCTTATAATTAAATCGTAGACGCTTAGAATTATAATGAGACATTGTGCATTTTTCTGTTGCTGGTGTCTGTATGTATCATGGTGTGCACAGTGCCATTTATGAAAAATACAGATTCACAGAATCACTCTGACAAGATACGTTCTTGTAATATTGACTTTCAAAGCTTTTATTTCCGAAGTTAATGAAATAAGAGTGCCAATGAAAGTGAATTTGAATTGCACAGCATCTGTAGGTTTTCGTAGTTTTTGACTCCATCAGCATAACATTCACATTGTTGTGACTTGTGAACATGACAAAAGAAGAGAATAGAAAGTAATAAATGTCAATCTTTGTTGGAAGAGGCTAGGGAAAGTTGTGAGTGGCTTTACACAATAATACAGCTTTACAGAGTAACATTTTCTCCCAAGGTCCACTGCAAACTGACATCCTAGTCTATAGTGAATTGATAGAAGTATGCAGTACACAATTACAGAGTGGTTGTTATTTATACGACTTCCAACTTCACGGACTTTTTTCTTCTGGAAACAACACAAAAGTCCCCAGAAACCTTTTCATCCATCTTCTGCTTTGGATTAGAAATGAGCTGTTGGTTGTTGGTTGACTAGTTGACTTTAATAAAAGACTGGACTCGTCCTACGTTGTATCTCTTCTGTGTTTTTCCAAGGGGAGTTTGAATCAACTTCCTGGTTCCACTCAGCAACACACACTGTTGTGAGGAATCTATCAAGTTGGCTACTTTCTGTGCTTTTGTAATCGTCATGCTTTATTGAATCAGTTAAAAACTAGATGATCTTGTGAAGCTGCCATTGTTCGGTATGTGCATTCACTTGTCTCCTCCAGTTTTTTCTAACTTTTGTCCATTCATGAGACAGCAGGTAATAAAAGTTTCTTCTCATAGTGAAATCGATCTTTCTTTATACTTTCTAAGTTAAAGTTTCTTCCTACTCTTTCATTACACTTGACGGAGGTTTGGGATGATAAGTCGGATTTTGGGATGAAAGTAACTTGCAATCTTACTTTTCTTAAGTAAGTTACTTCTTGCGTAGAATCACTCGGAGTGAGCTAATCTTTATTTTAATTACTTCAATCTAAAGATGCAGTTGTCTGGTTTGATTCTTTGAAACAAAAGTCTCGCTGCTTAAAAGTTTAGTAATTTCAATGCGTTGTAAGCTAATTAGCAAAAAAGAATTTCCAACAACAAGTTTACCCCAATTAATCGGGTATGCCGGTAATTCTAATCCGATAGTCCGAGAAGTTTGTTCATTTATGCGATTAATTAGTCAAGCTCAAAATGCATTCTAATTATTACAGCCTCGAAAGTATGGGAACTTGGGAACCAGGTTAAATTCGCAATGCACTAACTGAGCTAGTGTGGTTCTTGCTGTGGATCGTGGATCGTCCTAATTCAACTTTCTCCATCAACGTCACAGAAGATGTTTGTCTTCAAAGGTGATCGGTTTCTTGGTTCTCTTAAGAATCCAACTTTGAGGGACTAAACAATTCTGTGGGAATATTTGTGAGAGAAATGAGAGGACAGTAAAAGAAAGGGTTCATTGTCTACACTTTCTTCGTCTCTTCCAATGGAAGAAGTAAAAGTTGTTCTGTGTCTGAGCTCTGAATTCTTGGAATGAAGTACCCGTACAGTAGAGCCGTGAGTCGTGAGGTTGAATGGGAAGCTATATAATACTCCTGTGCAATTCAAACTTCTTCTTCGTCTCTCTACTATAGGATCCATTTTACTAAATAGACCGATAATCCGAGCTAAAGAGAAGGTGGTCCTTTCACATGCTAGCCTTAAAATAAAAGAGTAAATGACGAGGAAGAAGAAAAGATCCCAAGGGTAAAGAAAAAAGAATGAAACATTGGACCAACTTTCTTTGTTCCTTTGTCCCTTTACTTATTTGAAATAAAGATAGTGTTTCCTACACACAGCAGAGATCTTTCACTGCAGTAGGTGCCGGAGGTTTAGCACTTCTTGAGATGCATTCAGTTTTACTTTGCGCAGAAAAATGTGAGTGAAAGTTGATGGGTGGCATGTCAGACTTACAGACTAAAGCAGCAGCGTTGTACAAAACGTGTATTTGCGAAACTAGTTACGCTTGAACTAATTCACAACATATTTCACCTTGATGAATTGAATTATGAGAGAATGAGCCGAACAAAAATTTCACAACCGATTAGCAATCGATTGGGTTGGTTTGCGCAATGGCTTGGAAATGAAAAGTAGGTCCAATTAAGCAAACATTCGCGTAAGATCTGAGCTCTGATTGTGTAGAACTCGACTCCCACAGTAGAGCTATTCAAGTTCTGGGAGAGTATCTGACTTTCTCCATTTGGAAGAGGAAAACACCAACGATGCATGCAAATTTGATTAGCTGAGTGTTACGTACACATCTACCTGTGTAATAGTGAGAATTATTACGGCGATCAACTGGGAATAAATTGAAACTGCTTTGATGGCAGGATTCATAGAATTCTCAAACTTGGCGAATGTTCTCGTCCTTACATTTCTGGGAAGACACATTAGAAAGGAGCTCTGGTTTCTACCTTCTAGAAGTTACAAGATTAGTTGAGTGATTAAATGAATGTAAGGTGTTGACATGAAGAGACTTGAAGTGAATGTGTACCGAACTACCGAAGTTTACGAGTTTCTTGCTTCTGAGAGTCAGTTTGCTAAGGAAAGCTCTGGCTACCTAATCCGGTTTCCATCTTTCTCTACTGCCCGTGAGGTTGGAGATAACTTCCTTCTTGGTGCTAGTTTATATGAAATGATATATAAATGAGGCTGGCAAGATTTGATGCTAATCTTTGATACTACTAAGGTGGAGAGAGAATAGATGAGATGTAGTTTAGTCTTTAGTAGGAGGAACCTTCGTTTTTCGTTTATTGATTTTGGCTAGGCTCCCACAGAAGCGTTAAAGATGTATACTTTAGTTTGTATGTGTGTATGTGCTTTCTTCAGTTCTTGTTCTTAGTTCTTGTAGCAATAGTTTGTTCTATTAGGTACATCGAAGTCACCTCAACAAAGGAAAGACTTGAGGCGTTATTCTCTTTTCTCCTTGTGCTTTACCTGCTCCACTATGTACGGGTATTTGTGTTCAGTTTTGTCTTGAAGTCTTGACTGCTTTCCTTAGTTTTCGTGAACATCAGTGAGCATTGTCGGTCCGTGGCTGTAGTTGTACGTTGTCCGTGTACTCACAGCCAAGCGAAGCGAGTGGAGGATTTAGGTAAGGACTACTTTTCCGTAAGAAGAGTGAAAGTCCGTAGGTAAATAGAACGAAGAAAATAGAGCCAACATGCCAATCCTCTTCCTTCCTGTGCTTTACTGACAAGAACAAAATTAAAATTTACTCAGTGTCTCTGATGATGTTACTTAGAGCTTCTTCCTGTCTCTCAAACTTTATAATGCATCTGCACAGACAGCAGAGAGAGAGAGAAGACCACTTTCACCTTCATTCTGTAGGTTCATGCATTCACTTAGTTTTATAGGTGAGCTTTGGTTGCCTCTCTTATATTGAGGTAAAGTATCAATCCACCAAGATTGATTTTCTTCCAATTTAATTTGACATGAGCCGAGTAGAGTAAAAAAAGTGCTGGGGGCAAGTATTTTATTCACACCATCACTGGCAAACATCCTCTGTAAGCTTTTTTCCCCTTGTGATCTTGCAGTTTAACCCGCGTTGACTTTTCGTGGTGATATTGAGAAGTATAAAAATACGGAGTACAGTAGGAGTGTTGTATGAGTATCACGTGTATATTATGTACTACACTGCAGTAGTAGTGCCAACTGCAAAAATAATTGAAAAAGGGTTGAATTGAGTCTTGTTAAAGTTGCAAAAGGGAAGTGTGTATGTGTGTGTGTAGGTAAGGTTTTTGTGGAACGAATCCAAAAATGTGTCAACGTTGTTGGTCAAGAAGACCATTCCCAGTGTAATGATGACATGAGGTCGAATGTCATTTGAAGAAAGCGTATCGCCTAATACACTCGTGGTGCTATTGTACTTTCTCCGTGAGATGGATTGGGGAGAAAGTTGGAAGTCATGTGAGGAGAGAGAATAAAAGGCAGCCTGGTCAGACGAGAAAGAAGTAAAGAGCGAGCTGAAAGTTGGTTGACAGAGTTTCCTCATCTTGACATTCATTTCGGATGTGTTTGGGACAGATGGGAAGGATACTGAAGCCTACGTCTTCCTGTCTTTCTATTTCCCTTGACTCTTTACTTTTCTCCTAATAATATGTCCTCTACTGAGAGGTCTTCGGTTGGAAGGGAAATCACGAGAAACTCTTATTTTTAAACTATATGAAACTACGAATGGACGAATGGCCTCGCTGCGTACAAAATATATAAAATAGCTTTTCATGCTCCCACTCTAGTTAAATACACTTCACCACAGGAAAATACCTGTGACATTTCCGAGAGATCTTGAAAGCATTAGTGTGCATGTTAGTTATTCTGTGTCATGTGACGGACGTATTGGTGAGACACAATGTGTGTGTCCTTGTTACTTTAACTTGCCAACATTTCAACAATAAGCGGTCCACGGTGCAGTGTACACGAAATTCCTCTGAAAAGTCCCTGAATGGAATAAATAACTATTTGAGTTTCAATATCGCCTTGTGTATTGTGTTTTTACTTGAAATAGAATGTCAAATCATCCTTCCTTTTTCACCGTACTCCTTATCTCCTTCCTTTTACGGGGTAGTTTCCTTTAAGTAGCTCAGTTCAAGCGGCATGTTTCCTTCACTGGAACATAAAGAGAATTCCAGATACCGTGAAAGCCCCGAGTAAAAGTACACTAAATGAGAAAACGTAATCAGTTATGGAGAAAGTAGAAATGAACCGTTTTTCATTACTTCCAGTTAAAATAAATATCCGTTTGTCGGTTAGCATTCCACCATTAAACAAGACACAGACTTTCACCCAAATTCTTCCATCAAGAGTTGTCTACCTTTGCTTTCTCCCCTCCATTTTGTGCATTCGTAGTGTTTTCACACTCGACTCGAATGAGTCTCTGAAGTGAAAGTTGGAGAAACTTTCTCCAATACATCCTCTTCTCAAGACACAACTTGTCTGGTTGCTATCTGTCTATCCATTGTAAATATAAGTATACATTATGTTCCTCCAAACGGTAGCAGTAGCAGTCTCCCCTCTTCCTGCCTACTCCTCCAAAAGCTTCTTCGCTCGTCTTGTATAAAACTCCAACTGGATTTCTGCATGAAGAAGCACACTTCGAAATGAACTGAACTGTCATTCGGGGAATACAAAAGAAAACTTTAGTTCAACTTTGTTCATCGTCTTGTTGTTCGTACTTTAAGGAGAAGGAGAGTAGGCGGAGAGGAAGTAGAGCCAAGAGTGAGCAATGTACATTATGAGAGTGAGTACAAAGTACAAAGTCATTTTAGAGCGTGCTTTCTCCCTTATTGGGTTCTTCAACGGTATTTTTAGATTCACAGTTCACAGACAATATTAATGGTAATTTTACACAGCGTGATAAAAGTACAATTTATTCAACTATAATGATTTTAAAACTTGGAGTTCCATGCAAATGAGCATGTATATGAGGAAAGTTTAAATCTCACTGGAATGCAACTGCGAAAACTTTTCTGATTTTTCTCCCGTCGAATTACATGCGTTTGCAATTTAACCCGAGAAGTTTTGCAAGCTTTTGGGGCGTAATCTACTTACTGGAGAGACGGGGAAGTAGGTTGGAAGTGTGGCGTGAGATGGAAATGACAAACACGTCTAAGTGACAATACTACACGAGATAATTTTGACTTAGCAGTGTAATTTCTTTCTCCCATACTGTCAACTGTAAATGTAGTAGAGTGGCTGCAGTGGTGGAAAGTATAATCTCCCATTTCCCGCAGCTGTTTGTTGTAGCAAATACATCTCTGGAAACTTTTAAGCACCACCTGTCTGTGGTTTTTTTCTGACTGACGAAAGTAAATTTGAGGCGTAACTTTCCTCACACAGAGGAAAAAACACTGTGTGCTGGATTGTAGAAAGTAGAAACGCGTTTAGTGAAATGTTACAACTCTTGTGAAAGTAGTTTGAGTCATATCCTCTTTAGGGATGGTGACGGAGTGACAATAATCCAAGTGCGAATCCTATGCACTTCTTATTCTTCTTTGGGATGGGCAAGAAAACTTGAGTGTCAAACCAATTTTGTCACAGAATCTACAAAAAAGACATAATGAAATGGGAAATGGAATTTTGGGGAAAACTTGAACTGAGAGTGAAAGTGGTTGTGGCTAAAAGTATGCGATGCAGGTAGAAAGAAGAAAGACGGAAAGTACCGTTGAACCGTTGAATAGTGGAATGTGATATGGAGATGTGATGATGCATGAAGAGAGTGAAAGTGTGTGTGAGTGTGTTATATATGTTTGTATGTTTCCGTTAAGGTCTTCTTTCACTTCCTTCCTATAATAAACTGGAATGCCTTATAACGCCAACACTCTCCCAATGGAAGGACTCATTCGACCGCAGCATTGTCAAAGGAGTGGAATGAATTGTACGCTTTATGCATTTTTAGTAGGACTCAGCTCATCTGGGAAAAGCGTGTGTGAAATACCAAAGAGGGTGAAGATCTCGATATTATGTTTGTGGATATGAACTACTCCCAGCACACAATAGACTTTTCTTACTTCTTAAAGATAAAGTAAAATATATTTCTTCATACACTTCCCGTTCACACGTAATAATTAAGACATCATCCCGCATGTTCTCTACTACACATGCCTATAGTATAAGAGAATTAAAACACTTGTTGTGTCTTTTCTGTCATTTCTGGGAGTATTAATCATATTTCCTCCTGTTCCGTAGCACTAGAGTGTAACACTACAAACTGCGAAATTCTATTTACTGAGAAGTTGAAGGAAGAGTTTGTTCTAAGAATTTCATAAGCGAGTTTCATGACGTTGGATTTGGTAGTATCACACTAATTTGAATTCATATCAAGAGGAAGCCATTCATCGTGATCTAAGACTGGAGAATAAATGCTGTCGTTGATAACACTTGTGCTGTGCTGTGTTCCTAATTTCCCCGTTATTTTAATGGACTTGCAGATATTCCTGGAGAAAGTACAGCACACACTCCAAGTCACTGATTGCAGTTTGTACAGCTACAGAACTGCTGTGCTTAGTTAGTGAGTGAACAGTTTTGTGTCTGTTACGTTAACCATCTCTTTGGTATCATTAATACACGCTACACACAAGTAAAAGGGTGGATGATTGAGTATATCTTTATGTATAGTGAAAGTCCCAATTCCAACATGTTGACTTGAACAGCTCAGTTGCTGCTTGCTTCCATTCTCCATACACACGCAGAGCCCATCTTACTCTCACGTAAGTTTGGATGGAGAGACCACTTCTAGTTTCACCACACTTGGAGCTTTCACTTCAACTGTACTATCACAAACAGCTGTCCGTGTACTTTGGAAATCAGAGCAAGTCCATTCCAAGGAGGAGTAGAGAAACGAAGGAACTGCCAGCAGACCTCTCTCTTCTTCTTCTACAGCTCTAGACTTTCCTTTCCTTAAGATAAAATTATGTCTTTAGACCTGCCTCTAAATGGTTCGTTTAAGGTATGTCGATAAAGCTATTATATTAATTTAGAGAGAGGAAGGAAAGGAAATGTTCTATTTCTCTCTCTCTCTCTCAATAGCCATTCTTTCATAACATACGAACGAGGAGGAGGAAGCAGGTAACTTATGCTGCTATCAAATAGCACATAGAATTTCAGACACTAGTTTTGTGCACGGGCAGAAATGAACGTACAATTTAACTGATGTTCTTCCATCCGTTTCTTTTTCTCGGAGTCACTTTAAAAAGCCCTGCAGACTTATCTTTGAAATTATTGCGCAAATAATGGAAAGGAAGTGCCGCTTGGAAGGATACGATTTCATCTTTGAAACTAACTTTCTCCTTATTGGTATTCACAGTGAGAGCTATCGAGTGTTCGGTTTATTAATAGAAGAGATGCTACTGTACAAGTCCAACTGTACAGGCTGGGCTCTTTGGTTTGTTAGGCATATTAAATAAAGACATTCTTGGGACTCCATGTCGTTATTTATTAATATCCATGCAAATTCATGAATAGATTATGTACTCTCGTCTCTCCTCCTTCAACCTTCGATTATTAGACGCGTACATCGTCTAATATCTTCATCCTCTGGAGAAGACTTCCATGGTTTATCATCATCAATGCCAGAATCCTCAATCCTAGTCACTATCTCACAAGGCAATCTCCCATCTCCCCTTATTCCTACCAATCGCAATTTTATGTCATTTTCATCCTTATAACGGTTTATTACCACGCAGTAAAGCCATTATTTAGGATTAGCAAGCCTAAAATGCTCCTGAAGAATTTATCTTGATAAATTTTGAAATACCTTGAGAGTTGAGAGAGCTCAGGAATTCCATAATGTTATAAATTTGTTGCTTCAAGGCTTATAGATTATTCTACTCTGTCATTTAGATCACAAATTGCACTCGAATAGAAAGTGAAGATGAAGGAGCGAAGGAAAGCGAGGTGAAATAGTAATATGGTGATAAATAGCGTCTTCTTCAAGTGACAGTCTCTCAAAGACTATGCTATACAAGACAAGAGTAAGTAAATAAGATCGAGTGTACAATGTATGTATACAGGTATGTTCAGTTCAGACACAACGTCAACAACATCAACCTCAATAGAGAGAATTTGTCTTGACGTCAAAGAAAGTAAGAAGGAGAGAGAGAAAGGGAGAGGGGTAGAGTACAAGGTGGATTTACTTAATCTCATCTCAATTCCTCCAGAGTAGACTTTTGAGCTTATGACTTTATTCTAGATACATGCACACACACACACACACACAACACATATACGTACGTACACGCTTAGTGTTAGTGAATTACTTGCGAGGAAAAAGTTGAGATAGGATAGGCATTGTGGGATTATTGATTATTGCATTTGTCTCGAACTCGAAAGGATTTAATTTAGTCCGTAAAGACGAAAAAAGAAAGGACTATTGCTCAAACACGGCTTTCACCACGCTGTGATACAACATTAAAGTTATTTATAGTCATCTGATCTTTTACTTTTGTGTGTGCATATTTTTATTCGAAATACGTATGGAGTTGGTTCTTGAGATTCCAATTTGCTTTCATTCTTTCGAAGATTTGTGCATCTTGGTTATGCGAAGGAACCTTCATTGTTTGTATAATGTATGGGATGTAAGGTTTACTATAACATAAGACATGGACTGAGGAGGAGATAAGAATCTTAAGTAGCTTTTGGTACAAAACATGGAGCAAGTTGGGCTGCTGGACGATCCAATCTGCCAGGAGAAAGCATTTATCCTAATATACAATCATTAAATCTAAATGACGAAGTTAGTTTTAGTTTTGGGGGAATGCATGTTACGTAGTACGTACAAGACATGAAGATGTCATCGGGTATCGATAGAACTTAAGAAATATCTGGTGAAGAATCGTAATGGGGAGAGACTTAAAAGAAAACCCGTGTTGGTTGGTGGAGAAAGAAATTGGAGACATTTATGAGGCAGATGCAGCGTGAGTTTAGTTGGTGGCGATACTTTCTCTCTTAGGAAAGTGTGAGTGTTTGTTTGATTTTCGCTATATTGTCAGAGAAAATAAAATGCATTGTGACAGCCAGATGTTTGTTTTTTATGTCTCGATCCGAGTCACACGATGTTGGGTAAATGGCAACGTATTTGTAGGCTTCATTTATCCTCGTGTTTGGAGGAATCCTTCTTTGCTGGTTGGGATAAGTTAAGCTGTGGAATAAGTCAGCAGTGTGGATGTTGGAAGTTGGAATTGTGAAGGCACCGCTGTTTGCGTAGGGAGACGAGAGACTTTCCCATGTCTCAGGGAAAGCGAGTAGGTGAAAGTGATCCAATTCTATATAGAGTGTAGGTAGGTGACGACGCTGCTGGGAATGAAACACGCTAAGGGTGTAGATACATATATATATATAAATGTGGACGAGTTTGCTCACAGATGAGATTAGATTCAGACGTAAAAATAGGCCACCTGACGCTCCTTTTTTCTGTCATTGCCAATTTAACTGAAAATGCTATAATACTGCTTGGTTACTGGTGACTAGTTCTACTTGTCTGGGCTCTGGGGTGTAACAAGGACCTGGATGAAGCTTCTCGTTAGGTCTTTCGTATTGCTGTATTATTACAGAGTACTGTCATATACATTCTTGTTTAGTTTTGCAACCTCCTCTAGTCAAATTAGCTGTTTGCATGTCTGCTACTTCACCACTTGTTTGTTCATTGGGTGTGATTGTGTGTGAGGAGAGAGATAGAAAACCAGTGAGAAATGTAATTTCAATCTCTTGTTCCATCCACCTTTATTCGATTGATTTGGAAAGAAGAAAAATAAATTTTGAGTGCAATGCTCTACTGCTCAAACAAGATTTTGTTATTCATTCAACGCTGGAATCGACTGAATTGATGAATATAAAAATAATAAAAATGATCTGCTAGAACCTAGAAGAGTTGATTTCGATAGAAAAGTTTCCTTTATGTCTCTCTTCTCTGTAACTCCTTCAGCAATGATAAGGCACATCGTTTGTTTCACGGACTTGAAGGTACTGGTTGGAACAAGATTTCTTCCAGAGTTGTCCAGTTATCTCTGCTTCGACGTACATAATTGAGTTTCCTTTGGCCTTTAGAGTGGAGGCTGTGAGTATACCCAGAATCCAGATTACATTGGTAAAAGGGATGAAGAAAGAACTTCGCACCAAGCACGTTCCTCCGTGAAAGAAAATACCATTTTATTGATTTTAATTATCTTGGGGAACTTGATTGAGTGAAACGTAATATGACCTTTAAAAACCTACGTTTCGTAACAGTTCTAGTGTTTTCGGAGAGAATCTGGAGTGTTGGTATTAAAAGGTGGGAGAGAGAGAGAGAGTCTTCTTTACTTAAGATCCAAGGTGTGCAGTAGAAATGGGAACGCATTGAAGTGAAAGCGCTTCATCAATCAAGGTGAATCCATTTGTCTGTAGAAGAAACGAAGTGCTCTCTGTCCTTCGAAATACTTTTAAGTTTTATATGACGACATGGCAAAGAGTAATGGAAGGAGAAAGATTTGCCTCTGTGTATTTAGAAGGTGGAAGTATAGGAAAAGCACATTAATTCACAATTTTCTAAGAATTGGTGGATTGAATGATGGAGTGCGAGTGATGATGATCATCGATTATATAACTCAGTTGTTTACTGTTTTGTCTTCACGTCTGTCCTAATGATGTTGAATTATTATGTCACCTACCTCAGGAGGACAGGGGGCTGTGAAGTATAAGTATATTCTATATTGCGTTACACTCCACACCGTATTTTGTACTAAATGAACTGGCTGAGTGGATAAACACAAGGTCTTGGCTTAATGGAGCCGAATTTTGATCAAGTATTGACGTAGACGGAGCAATCATCTCTCTCAACAATGCTCCCATACCCTTGGCTCATCAATCATGATGTCGTGAAGCGAAGTCGTGATTTAGCTCCTTTTTACCTTCAGTTTTGATGATTTCCTTTCAGACTTTTTTTCCTTTTCTCTGTCAGCAGTCAGCCGATTGATCTTGATTCCTGAGTGATGAGATGGAGTTGAGGTTGAGACGCTATCCTCTTCGATGTGTACGATGTACTCATGAGTATTCCTGCCCTTTGAACATCTCCACACAAAACTATTACGTGTACACAGATCGGTCATCATCATTTCATCTTCTCCAAAACTTTTCTTCCAGTTTGTATTCAGTCCAATTGCACATTTCATTTCGATTGATTTCCTTCTCCAAGGTGAATGATATGTTTTTCATTTTGTAGACTTTTTCTCTACTCGATTCTGAATTGCTCAAATACTCGCCAAATCCCAAAACACCCCTTTCCACTTTCAACATTTCAACCACTGAAACCTCTCCAATTTGATTCACCTACTTTTCTCCGTAATCCGTAACTATTCGTATGTGTTCCGTGTGTGTGCACACAATTAACAATAAATAAATATTAGATGCACTCTCTCACGAGTTACCAACTGAGCTGCGCTTATGAACGTGTGAGTGTAAAGTGAAAGGCAATTCAGCCAGTCAGCCAGGATGTTTCAAAAGTGTAGCTCATTATTCTTCTAACTTTCTCATAGGGACTCACTCACCCAGAGTTAGTTGAGTTGAGATGAAAGGGAGAGAGGACAGTACAAAACAGAGATTATGGGAAGAACACAACTACCCGTCAATGAAAGGGTTATACAGATGACACTTCAATTGAGAAAGATGAGATAAAGATAATTTTATACAGCGTCGGGTGTAGTTCCGTATGTCATTCCACCACTACTTATATTGTCGGATTGCATCTGTCGCTTCCTATCAACGGTACAAAAGTGTATGGGACTGGCTGTCCATCCCTCGCAATACATAGAGACATACTTCTGCTATACAATAGATGGTAACAATAGGTGGAGGGAGGATTAGCCAGGGCACTGCCATCAGATAAACTTGTCTCTTGTGTTCTGCTCACTCTTGCATGATTTGAAGAGGACTTTCTCTCTCACTCGTTTGGTCATTAGTGGAGAGAGCCAGGGCAAAAGTAAAAGCGGATTTCTCTCCTCCTTTTATTCTTTGTACACACAGAGTTGTCGTTGTCACACGAGTCGACACACGAGGCTACGGCTACACAGAATGACTGCCAGAGAGTCCACAGAGGAGATTCTCGTGACAATGAGGAAGGAGGATTCTGCGAAATGATGTAGGAAGTTGGTTCGGATTAAGTTGCACCAACGACCAACGAAGGTTTGGCGAAATCTTCATTTGCTCTTTGACACACACACACACACACACACACACTAAGCAGAGTGATGATACAATGTTGATGATGAGCCCGCACGTGGAGGTGGAACTGGGGACTTTTTATGTTGTTTAAGGATGAGGAATTAGGGAGGAGAGAGATTCACCCACACATGTTCGTGTGTGCTGTGTCCCTCATTTATCTCCGTTGTCAGTGTGATGCACAATTGACACTGACGACTTGCTCTCTTTTCATCGTGTTTGACGAGGGAGTAAAAGGTGATTTCCCCATGCAGCTTTCTCCGGGTGAAAGGGCCTTCATAAGTAACTGGACACATTCGCACTCGCCCCATTGTTCTCAAAGAAGGTGTGCTTTTGGTATATCTTTATATATATCTGTATATAAATATATCTTAGAAGGAAGGGAAAGGCTGTGTGCAATGCTGAATCCGTTGAATGTGCTCGGTGGTATGCCATGCGGATGTCTTGCACTTTGTACTCTTGGGATGTTGGAAGGTTGGGTGTTATGGAGGTTTTATTGCCTTGCTAAATTTCATGTTCGCTTCGTATAAATGACCCCTACACTTTTATGTGAGGTGAATTTATCTACTGAACCTCGACATTGCATTTTATTGATGAAACAGACCATGTGAAAGTAAAATTGCTGGTTTCGCTTCAACCCAAACGCGCCTTTATGAGCGACTTCATTCAGTTTTGGTTGCCTCTTTGGAAATAACTCACGAAAGGAGAGTTGTGTTCGGTTCTTAGGGATTGCATAGGCTGATCCGCAGATTTGTATGTCTCACTGGGTTTCTGTTTCACTGGAGAAAGTGAACTGAGTTCTGCCCAAGTGTTTCGGATATTTGATTTTATTGTTTCGGGGGAGTAATAATGCGTGATGATGATGGTGACCGTTGGTTAAAGGTTGGGATAAAAACTACTTGAAAGGGCAACTCTCTCTCTCTCTCGTTGAATAGACTCCCTGAGGTTCCTCCTGAGCTATGAATTGTGTTTAACATTCATGTGCAATTCCAAATAACGATAATCCTTGAGTGGGAAACTACTTACGCAACTTCCTGACGGATCATCATAACATAACCACAGGACTAGAAAGTTTACAAGCTCCTAGTGTATTAAACAATTAAGGAAAGCGAGGAAATGTGTATTTCGTAAGATTAGAGGAGATGCAAAACGCTGAATGGTTTCGGTAATCCTCCACTGAGACTAATACGTGAGGCTTAAATAGGTGATTACAATATTTTATGGGACAACACCCATCAACAGTCCAATTCACATACACTGTATAGCAATAGTGATCATCGAGAATCCACACCCTCTCTCTCTCTCTTACCAGCAGCCTGCCTTCATCTTCGTCCATTCTTCTATTGTAATCGTGTGGATGGAAAAGAAAACAAGAATTCCCCAGAGTGAGAAAAATGTAGGCTAGTTTTTGGAGAAAGCACGGCAATATATCTGAATGAATGGAAAGTAGAAGAAGGACGGACGGTGAAGAAAGTGTGAGAGTGGTGTTGGAGATGAATTTGAGAATCCGGAAGACGCTGCTATAGGTTAGAACTTAGAAGAGAGATATTGTTATATAGGGACAGGGAATGGGAGTGTGTGGCAGTGTTGGTGTGGTGGTGGTAGGTATTTTTTCTCACCGTCATCTCTTGGTGTGGGAATATAGGATATGAAATTAAGGAATTGAGCAAGGAGAAGGAGACAGAGACGGGGCAAGGAGGAAGTTTGTTGAAGGTACATATCATTCATTCCAGAGAAGAAGAATTTGGACGTAGGAAGAATTCTTGGGTTGGAAGGATAGGGTGGTATCGATCAGGACATCCACACACACACACACACACAGTTCACACACAGGGTTCCATAGTCCACGAGAGACGTTCCCGCAGAGCAGAGATATACCCAGAAGCTGAGGCATAGGAATATACGTTATGAAAGTGTACGTGTGACTGTTGAGTGTGCATCCTTTTCCAGTGATGGTCCAAGTAGAAAGTAGAAAGTAGAAAGTAAGTGTGTATGTGTGTGTAGAGAGAGAGAGACCCAGTTAGACTTAACTCGTGAACCACCCCCGAGGATGGCCGACGAGCTCAAAACTCGGTCTTCTTCTTACTTTCTCCAGCATCCCAGTTGCTTCCACACGGGCACATGCAACGAACAACGAAGGAACGAGGTTCCACCGTATGTATATAATGATATGCCTCCAGTTCAGAGACTCCTACAGCCTCCACAGACTACGAAGTAGGGACATAGGAGTTGAGCTTCGGCTGCAGGGACTAGGGACGTGGTACGTTTACCATGAATGTGCATGTGGATGACTATTATATAGAAGAAGAAGGAAGAGGGAAATAGAGAGAGAGAGAGAGTGTGCATACATACATGGATGGATGGAGGTTGGAAGATGGAATGTACAGATTCAGGGCAGGAGGATGATGCTGCTGGTGAAAGTAAGAGATCTGCTGGGATGCCGGCCTACATCATCTCACTCGCTCACTTTCCTTTTAGTCCCATCCTTTCTCTTAGCTCGAGTGCAGGCAACGCTCCATCTCTCATTCCCCCAAAAGTGTCTCACTCTCTGAAAGAAGAATTCTCCATCAATTATTCACGTTTCGAGAGAAAGAGAGAGAGAGAGAGAGAGTATGTTGTGTTTGTGACTCGAGAGAAACAAGGAAGGTTGCACATCTCACAGGAAACACTAAAGTTGTGAGTGCTAACAACACCTCCATAAGCTCCACCTTGAGTTGTTCAAGCACTCAGCAGTCTTTATTAAAAGTATCATTACCATTATCTGGTTACGACAGCACTCCAAAATTGCCCAGATTGCTCTAAGAACACGAGAGAAAGTTTTGCAGATTTCTTCGCAACACGGATGAGCTTGGTATTTGGATTCTCTCATACACTTTCATTCCACCAGCCTTTCATGAGAGAGAGAGTCTATTTGAGTTAGAGACGGATTGAAGGCTCGTGGCATGACACTTGTAACTTGTGACTTTCACGAGGCGTAAATAGACGTAAATAAGGAGGAAGCTGTGGATCTCGTTTCTGATTACGAGTAATTTGCCTTGTGTGACGTGGTGATGAGCAGTGAGGAAAGCAGCTAATAAGTTACGGAGAAACGAGAGAAAGTTACGAGTTAGTAGATCAAGCAAACCACAGGAATCACAGGACCCTGTGATTAAGTGAACGCGTGTGTGTGATGAAATTCTGTAAAATTTTAATTCAAACGCAACTTCTAGACAAGTCACAAGTCGTCTAGAAAGTGTGTGTATACTCGTACTGTGTGTAGTCGTGGACTTTAAAGAAAGAGAAGGATTCACAGTGTGTAATAAACTCGTTATAAAGACAACCCTGCAATCATTTCCTCTACAGTAATGAATACAAACGAACCTTAAAAGCAACTTCATTGTGACCGTAGACAGGAATAAAGGGCACTAGAGACGATGATGCACATTTCTCGGGGAACTTTACGCTTTTAACATCCGCTACAGAATGTTGTACACTGTAAAAACTAAATCTTCTAGCGTGTGTGTGTTTACGACTGTTAAAAGCTGGTCTGGCGAACATTAAGTATTCTGTAGGGAGCAAGAGAGACAAGCAATATTATTATTACCTGCAGTACAGATCTGTAGATATACACGCACATATACACACTAAAGCAAAAATCACTTCCCCCATATCATTCCTTTCGCATTGTTGTAATGATCCGTAGTGGAGAAATCTCTGTGAATAATGTCGATTGTTTCATCGAGCCCAGTGAATGCCGTGGCTTGGTCCAACACCTGGATATTTTTTATGGCAGCCATACTAGGACTCACAGTTAGTCTGTGTTTTATCCTAACTGTTTGCACATGCAGAACCTTTTTCTACACGTACTCGTGTGATTCTTACATGGATGAGGAATACGATAGCGACACTCTGTCTTGGATTGCTCAACAAGAGAATAAATTTGGCGAGACAGATGAGCCTTTGGAACTGGAGAATGCATTAGACAGACAGATCTCTGAGCATCAGAACCAACATCACCAGGTACTTCAACAAGGATCCAATCCATCCACAGCATCGTCGTTCGGAAAAGGGCGAAGGGTTGTCGGTCTCAAGACAGTTGTTATTGACTATTGAAGGAACACACTGAAAGCTACTAACAACTAACAATACGGGAGATTACTTCCTCCACTTAAGTGGGAGCATCATTAGTGTCCAAAAACGGTGAACGTGAACTCAGTGTGTGAAAGGCGCATTTCCTCCTAATAATAATTATTTTCCTCCTCTTTCTTAAGTAATTTATACGTAACAGTGAGAAGAGAAACTAATAAACTAATAAACCTTGCACAATATTAAGAAAATCTCTCGTGGAAAGCTTAATCATCGAAGTGAAAGCTCATTTGACGACGATGAGGTAACTGCGAGCTACCTCCGAGAAAACTCAATCTTGCGAAATTCCGTACAACTTTCCTTTCGTATGTGTCAAGAAAGTGAGTGACTAGTGACTAGCAGGAGCATTATTGAGCAAAGTGAAAACAGCTAGGGGAAATCTAACCACATGACCATACAGAACACACTCCGAGGATATAGACAGTATACTCTACACAGCATCCTCACACTTTACTTCTCCACTTTCTCTTCATTCAACGTCGCTTCGAATCAAGTGAACTCTACGCAGACATTCATTTCGAGACTCGACTGGTTAGTCAAAGTGGCATATCGCACGAGGCACGCGTTTCTACTCTGTAGTCTTCACTTCAGGGCAGATTAACCCACAGAACAATTCCCAGCTTTGGTTTATCTCAGGCCAGTTGGGATGTGTGGGTGGTCACAGACGAAATCCCTTCAACACGATCTTCTCAGTGGAGTACGAAAAATAGAAATTCCTCCAAGAAGATTAACAATTCAATAGGAGAGAAAGTAAAAGAGAGAGAGAGAGAGAGAGCGAGTCATGTACAAATAGAGACACACGCATTTACTTCCATTACTTTTTGATACGAGTGGATATATTGCAACATATTTTCCTTTGACGAGTTCCTCACTTTTACTTCTCTTTTTACTCCCAGTTTAAAAGCATTAAAAGTCTTAAATCTGTCTGACTGTGCGAAGTGAAATATTCTCGTCTTCGCGATTCGCAGTCTCGTTTTATTGTGAGTTAAAAACCGTGAAATACAATGAATAGAGTGGAATTTCTTGTGAAGATGATGAGAAATTTGTGGTAAAATAGTAAAAAGGAATAAAAGGAAAGTCGAAACATTCATGTGTAAGAAAGGATGAGGTTTTTAAGTAAATCTCACAAATACGGAGAATAGTTTCTGCTCTCCTTTACTTTTCTCCTTTCTCTCTGAGCTGTCTGACTGTCTGAGAAGAGGAATGAATACGCAGACTAAAACATTGTGAGTGTTTGTGGTCTCTCTGTGTATATCAACAGATGAAAAATCATATCGTGGAAGAACTTGCGTTGTACTCCTTTGGGTGAAATTAAGCTGAAGAAGTGAGTTCACTCTAAGCATGGCGAACGAGTCAGAGAAGTCCTAAGGTGGAACGAGAGAAGATTTCCTTTCTACATGACTTTTGTTTGAGCAATTTGCTACCGCAGTATTTCGGAAGGAATTTCATCCAGCAACAAGAATGCTTTATTAAGATAAAGGAAGGGGATTAAGAATTGTGGTTGTCTTCTTACTGCACGATGAACTAAGACTTGTCTACACGAGCAGACCAATATATATATATATATATATATATACTCCTTCTTGCTGGAATACGCAAGGGACTACTACAAGGAACGTTACACTTATGCAGTTGGTGTAGACTTGTAGCTTGTAAAGTTCTTTATGCACACACATACATATAAAGGTCTCCTAAGATTTCCAGATGAAATGACACGGTGAAAGTTGTGTGTGAATAAGTTACATGAACATCGAGTGAAAGTTGGAGGTCTTCTACTCTTTTCTGCAAATGTAAAACCCGAATAGTTTCTTTCACTTCGAAGAACTATACAATAAGAGAAGATTCGATCTAGCCAAGACTAAAAATTAAAAGAAGCTGTATAAGCTCTACACGTTCCGTGGCAGCAGCAGGGAACTAAAGAGAGTGCGTAGCTCTAGCTTCCTGTGTCCGGAAGCTTAGAAAAAGATCTCGAAATAATTTACAAAGAAAGTGTTAAAAGAAGAGGAAATCGGATTATAAATCAAGAGGTAAATTATTAACTCCGAAGAGGAAAAGAGGAGGCACCCAAAGTGTGGATGGTTCAGTAACATTTTTTATTATCAAAACTATCAAAAGTGAACCCACATCCAAGTTAAAGTTCAGAAGAACCTCCTCCTCCTCTTGGTCTCTTGTGTGTTTTCTCGTGACCACTACAACCACAGGGATTGGAGTGGATGCAAAAACACACCGAGACTCGAGACTATTAATAGTCGAAGACGACTGAAGAAGAGTCAAGATAGTTTGTAATATACAACCTGGGGAGACATTAGCAGTGTACTTAACTTTAGGCCGAACTGATAGAGATAAGGATTATGAACGTGAAAGTAAAAGTAGTAGTGGAGAGTGATAGGATCAGAGGGAATGATGATGGTGAATCCACAGATTAATGGTTTAGGTCGACCCGATAGGGATTATTCGTACCATTTCTATCGAAAGAAGTTGGGATTAGAAGAGGAAGATAAAATGGGTAGTAAAAGGATACAATGATTTCACTCGAGACATTTCCTTCCTCTCTTTTAATTACCACCACCGGGTTGGATTCACGATTCACTATTGACTCCTGAAATTACTTCTTCGTCCTCATTGTCTCCATCTTTTACTTCTTGCCTCACATCGTCACATCGTCTTCCTATGGTCACCCTTGAGTCTCCTTTCGTCTACAAACTATTCAGACAGACAATGAGTGGGTGACAGTCTACGGTCACAGAGTATTTGGAGAGTCAAATAATAGCGTCTCGTTTCGAATAGCCCGTCGAACTCGAAGGGGTGAAGTGATTTATTGTAATTGTCTGAAACTGGGCAATCTTGGAAGTACTAGTAAACCAGTGTGTTGTACATTGTTGGGAGGTGGTGAGCAAAAGGAGGAAAGCAATTTAATCGAAAGTACGAATCCCTTGCCACGTTCATAGGCTTCATACGTTCAACGTTATCCAGGCCGAGTGTGACTTTTTTTGTATGAAAAGCACATTTTAGAGAAAGCACACAGGAGAAGTAATCTCGTCGTTCCTTGTGTGTTTGTGTGTGTGTGTGAAGTAAGTCGCTGGCCAATCAGAAAGTCAAAACAAAAGGACGAGAAATAGAGCAAGTCAGAGGTTACCTTCCTGGGCTGTCTGTCCATTTCACGGGAAAGAAATCTTGTGCAGACACAAAGATTGTCTGCTAAGCTTCAGAGGACACCATCCTGGACCCGTGTTATGTATACGAGCTGCTTGACTTGACCCTTTTGGAGCCCACCAGTATGGTAGATTTGGGAGGTTATGTTATCATTATTGTTGAAACCAAAGACAAGAAGATCAAGCTTTATGGTGAGTATTCTTTTTATTCTTCATCCTTCATTTTCCATCTGCTTCAGCTCCACACACGCCAGCTTTATGTTCTTCTTTCTCGCTACACACTTTATATTATATATCCTTCTGCTTGGATAAAATAAAATACAGCAAAAACCAAACACACTTTCTATCCTAAACTTTCCCCAGTAGTCAATAGTACATTTCCTTGCATGAGAATCCTTCCGTTTCCTCTAACACATTCTCTCTCTCTCCTCTCTCTGTTTTCATATGATACGCTATCTTTTTACCGCTTGATTGATTTAGCCAACCTATTTGATGTAGTCATTCACCACCAACGACTACAATAAGCTAGTGACTCTGTGCTCTCTGCGTATCTTTATGTCCATCGTATTGTTGTTGTTTGCCACCACCACTTGCTTTAGTAATATTTTCCTTTCACTTCAACCCAGAAACTTTCACTTTATAGTGCCGTTCTGTTTCTTTGCTACCGTTTCGTCTCCTCCTGATGAATTCAGACAAGTGGTGTTGTGATGAGTAACAGACTGGCAGTTGTGGGGAAGAAATCAAAAGTACACAAAAATTCCTACATCTCTCCACATCCACTCGTCGTTCGTGTTGGGTGTGATACAACCAAAATAATTCTATTCTACGAACTAGAAACTAGAAACCCAAATGCTATCACGGAATTACAAGTGAGTGAATTTAGGGAAAAGACTGTGGAGTCGCAGTGGTGATAGGCAGGTTTCAGTTGTTGGTGATGTATGGGAGATAGTTATTCCTGTGTGTAGTGTGTGTAGTACTGGTTGGTTAGACTCGAGTCTCAATACTCGTGTTTCGTGTATATCTGTTCACTCAGGTGCATTAAGAGCGTGCTTCTAGAGAATTTAGGTCTGAAATTGGAATTCGGGTAAGTCCGATGAAATTGGAAAGAAATAGAGGAATATCATCTGGTACAGTTTGGTTGTTGAGTATAAAATGAAACTGCTGCTGCTGCTGCTGTGTTGGCTGTAAAGTCTACTGACACTAGGCGGTGTAGAGTGTGGAATAGCTTGGCTTCTTCAGTCAGGTACCATTTGTAACGGAATCTAAAGTGGTTTCCCTATAATTTGGAACCCTTTATAGTAATTGAATACACGAGAAGACTATTCCTAAAGTGGAAGAGAGAGAGAGCGAGTTAGATGCCTTCGTATTTGGGCAAAAGGTACGTTTTCACAACTAGGAGAAAGTAATACTCTATACTCCACAGTGGGAGAAAGCAGAAAAGGGCAATGTTTAGAATTAGTGGGAGTTTTTATTTTTGTAGTCTATCTAAGCTCTCCAAGCTGGGACGAAGTGATGGACTTGAGTTGAAATGATGGTAGAGTGGTCGTAGTGGTGAAACTGCTTCATGGAATTACTAAAATTGAAGCCCACGAAGTATCCAAGTGCGTTTACTATAATGGCGAACTCCTTCTGAATCAGAACTCTATCCTTTCACTTTCACTGACTATATTTGCATGGACTCAGGGTGAAAGTGGAATTTGAAATGATCCTCTAGTCTTCTACTTTCGCTTGTTGTGCAGGTGCACCGAGAGAAAGGAGAGAGAGAGAGAGAGTATTATTGAACAAAGTGGTTTAGAGACTTGTTCGGTCGTTACTTACGGTTAGTACTACACAATAGAAAGGAGACGAGTGAAGTGCCCAGTTGGTTAAATCCGGTCGGAGGTTTTCTGGGTTGATTGATTCATGTACCCATGTCAATAGACAGGATGGACAGTGGAAAGAAAATTGCGAATCCCATGGGGTTCGATCCGACAAAATTGGTTTCTATTTCCGAGGACACGACAACTTTCCATTTTGTTTGCCTTACAGCTAAATCTGAAATTCTTTTAGGGATGTTATTTATTCTGCAGGGAGTGGAATTGCGCTCAGGTCACTTTGTATGAAAGGCTCTAGAGACTCTCGGCCTGTGTGGACAGGAAACATGTGCAGTTTAATTTAAAATGCTGAGGTTTTTGCAGAGATTTTTTTCGAAATTATAAAACTTGAACCTTTATCCTGGTCTCCCAGTGCAGATTGTAATCTCATTTCACTTCACACTGTACTGCTGACTGTAGAATTGAGATAAGAATCCAGTTTTCCAAAGCCAGAAATGAAATGGTGGGTATTTGTAGGTCGTCCTTTTATTCATGGAATGGAGATTTGCCGAAAAGCCACACATTAGGGAATAACCGTACTTGAATTACATCATAGAGAAAAAGAAGATATGGAGGAAGTTTAGCAGAAATAATTTATCTCATGACTGGCTGTTCCATGAAACGCTGATACGGTAATCTAGTAATGCAGGAGAAAGCGACCACAACGATGAACGAGGAGTTTTGCTCTACTTTCTCTGTCCTGTGAAAGTCATGCAACTTTCTCCACCTGACTTACATGGAAAGATATGAAATTTCCAATTTAGCGATGTAATACTACGATAATCAGCATTGATTCGTGAGACACACAATAGAATTCAAGAGGGATTTAGTACGGTCCTTTTTACGGCAATAGAGCCACTTCAGCCTTCCTTTTCTTTTGTAGGGCTCTCGCATACTCTCTCGCTCTCATTACATTATACGATTTCACTCTCTCTCTCCTTCCAAACCCGTGAGAGTAATGTTGAGTAAGCAGGAAAAAAGTTCCTGCATTATTTTCATACGTCTTGATGATGCAGTCGTTCCACTTGTATAGCCCTCTATCATTTACTTTACTGATTTCCAACACAAAATCTCCTGTATGATGGGATCGCTTCCTTTCTTTTATTCATTTTATAACTTTCTACGTGTCTCTGTTGACATTTTTTTGTTTTACGCAGCAGAAATATGAATTAAATTCCTTAAGTAGATGTACTTTTGACTCATTAGTGCGTTGCAAGTCATAAGGTGTAAGCAGTAATGGTAGGACAGTCTTTGATGTATTTGAAATCGGAGTATAACACTTTTAAGAGGATTTTTGTGTACAACGGGCTAAGTAGAAAAGAATATGGAGGAGGGACTGCTATAACACGGCGTGTGTTTTGTAAGTTGTAAGACATGATAGAGGATAGGGAGTTATAGAGAGAATGTCTTTTTCAATTTCTTTTCGAGGTCTCAATATTTGAAATGAATTGTTGCAAAAATTGGATCCTTAAATCATGGTTGTCTGTCGGTGCTGACAGTGCGGAACTTAGAGGGCCATTATTCATCCTTCTTCTTATGAAGAACGAAGCGTTATTAATATCAGAACTGGTAGGAAAGAATGAAATTGCTTGCGTGTTAATATAGAGAGCTCTTGTCTTTTCATGATGAATTTAGAAGGACTTTGGTTAATAGGCGGTGTGTTCTCTCAATAGGAAATATTCTAGAAAGAGAGATTGTGAAAAAGAGAGACTTCTTTTTCCGTACTCTCATCTTTCTCAACTCTTTAGGGAATGTGTGGAAGAGTGTAGAGAGTAATCCGTATGGCCGTTCGTAGTGAAGGATCTGTGAATCTGCCTTTCAACAATTTGGCTTGGAAAGTAGATGAAAATGTATCCTCAGAGTGAGTGAAACGAACGAAGGAATATATGAAGTAGAGTCCAAGCACGTTCCTTCAAATGTCTTCAATCTGACTATACTTATGGAGCAATACCATTTCATCCATATTCGATGAGCTCTCCTTTTCATCGCCTAGTCGCTCAAAGTTTTTCTCAGAATGGAATTTAATCGTGAAATCTTATTATAACGGTGAATGTTTGTAGACTTTTGGTTTCGGATTGAAAAGAGCAATAATTGGCTTGCGAATAAAAACAAAAAGCCACCTATACTTTTAAATCGAATCCAAACACACTTTTGACTGTGAGTCGAACATGTCTACTTTTTCGTACTTTTACTTTGCCCACAGTTGAGAGTTAAGACTCAAAGGGAATTCAGGAGATTGTATAT